>JAGTTF010005754.1:41765-55807 GCA_019095985.1 Streblospio benedicti
CTTTCCAGTTGATTTCTTCCCTTTTCCCCTTCCCAAAAAATTTTTCGAAAAGTTCAGACTAAGTATGCTGACCCCAAATAAAAAAACCCTTAAAAGACTTAATGTTTTTCTTTTAAATCAAAATTACATGTATACGGAATCATAAAATTGCTGCTTCAATCAGTGAAGAAACAAGAAGAAAATATGTTGAATTCATTGGAAAACAAACAGATTCAGCTAGGAATCAGTAAACTGATTTAATGTTTTTCTTACAAGAAATATAACAAAGAAGTAAGTTATGTACATGCAAAATAATGAACAGAGTTATTAAGCGAGGGAAATTGTTATTTAATAAAAACTCTTGCTGTGCTATGATATCTTCATACACTGACCCTATTTTCAGGTTGCTATACTGACTTTAATCAAATGAGATGTCATAGTGTGATTTAGATTAATCACTAGAGTAACTTTTAAATTCTCGATATCTGTTTTTTCGATTGACAAATCGGTGAGAAGAGAACACCTTTCATTGGGAAATTCAAAAGTTTTCTTTCTTCAAATGCAGTGCCATTTAACATGTACATGTTGTACCGACCCATGAGAAGAAATTGCTGCTTCATTCAGTGAAGAAACAGAAGAAAATACTCTGAATTCATTGGAGAACACGCAATTCTGGCCGAGATGGGGAATTGCTTTGGCTTTTTTAGACAGGAACACCAGCGTGAGCTGTTGAAGAGATGCCTAAACAAGGAAGAAAAACACCATCAGGGAGGTAAAGAAGAAAAGAGGAAGGAAGCTGGGATCAAAAATCATTCAACTTTCCTGGAGGGATATTTTGGATTTTTTGTAGAGAATTTTAACAATCCATACCCCCTATAAGGAGTCAAACCACGCTCGCCGTAAAAGCATTAGTTAATTTAGTTGGTGTTGTTTATTTCTACGTAACGGTTGCCAAAAGAGGATATTGTTCATTCAAATTACACGAGTCCACACACCATTAAAATATGTGGGAATGATTACTATCCTCGCCTGAATTGAGTATACAGAATATGCAGAAGTAAAATTCCAACAAGACTTGAGGCGCGCCTTAACACATAATAGAATTCAACAAAAGGTAAAGAAAGTGTAAATGATGTAATTAAAGGATTATGACAACCTCGACCCCAACATGGGTGGGAAGGAAATACCTTAAATTGAAAAATTTAAAAATTTTCTTTCTTCAAGTGCTGTGCCATTTCACTTGTACATGTTGAACTGACCCAGTGTTGGTCTCTTCCTTCATGGTAAAACACACAAGATGGGCAATTGCTTTGGGGTTTTGCGCAGAAGAGAACTTCAAATGGATGAAGTTATTGTAAACAACAATATTACTGTACAAATTTCCAGCCCCTCAGCCCCAGAAGTTCTAGAATATGTAGAAGTAAAGTTCCGGCAAGATTTGAGGAGTGCATTAGCAAAGAGGATTGTAAAAAAGGTAAAGAAAGTATAAATTATGTAATTAAAGGACTAAGACCCCCCAATTCCCTCGAGCTGGTGTCAGTTTTTCTATGAGACGTTTTTAATCCACATTTATAAGTGATAGAAATATCAGTTACTCATATAATGAATATACGTTTAACAAAATTTGCATGCTACATTATTTGGACTGTGATGATATACTATACATTACGCTACATCATTTTAGAGGAATATTATTCTTGACACCGCGGTCACAGGCCGTTATGGTTTGATGATCACCTGCGAGAATGGCAGGTGGGAATTTTAGACCAAGTAACGAATGGGATGGTGCAGACTGAATATGTTTATTACAGTGGTCAGCGGACAGATGGAGACATAATCACCATAATCACCATCGCCCCGAGGCGATCAAAGACCTCTAATTGAATAAAATCTGTGGGATGGACCAGCTTCTGGCCGAACACTTTCGTTATGGTGATATGAATGTGCTGTCTTGCCTGTTAGCCATCCCGTTAAACCAATGCTATGCCATGATAAAGCCATGTTTAGCGTAATCATTTATTCGAGGGCCTTTTTACGGATAAAAATAATTACAGGCCGGTGGCTCTTTATTTTTTTCGAAGCTGTGGTATTATATAAATTTGAACACAAGATACACAAGTAATTATCAGTTTGGGTTTAAGAAGAAGCAAGGTTTTGATTTGGCAATATTTTTGCTGAAACAAGTAATTGAATATTACAACCTAACATCTTCTCCAGTATATGTTTGTTTTCTAGATGCTTCTAAGGCATTTGATCGTATGAATTAATGGATTCTGTTTAGGAAACTGTTTGGCAGAGGTATACCAAATATGTTCATAAGATATTTTGCTATTGGTATTTCCATCAACAGCTATGTGTTAAATGGGGTTGATCTCAGTCGGATAAGTTTACAACTGTGAATGGAGTCCGTGAGGGAGGAATCATTTCTTCTATATTCTTCAGCGTTTACATGAATGATTTAAGTGATAAACTTAAGAATGCTGATGCAGGTTGTTGCTTCAATGGTTATTCCATGAATCACTTATTCTATGCTGATGATAGCTGTCTTTTAGCCCCCTCTCCTGCAGGACTCCAATGACTTGTTAATATACGTGTTGAATATTCAATAGGTGATACTATAATTTATAATGTAATAAAAGACCAAGTGTATGTGTTTCAAACCCTCTAAGAGGAAGGGTTTGAGTCTACCTAGAATATGGCTGAATTTTAAAGCCTTGAATATGTGGAAACTTTCAAATAGCTGTGTGTCTATACATGTATATCAGACTCCAGTAAAGACCATGATGAAATGTTAGGTCATCTTAGCTATATATATTCCAAAGGTTATGTCAATAGGTTTTCATCTTGCACAAACAATGTTAAGCTTCATCTCTTCAAAACGTCTTTTTAACATGTTTGGTAGCCAACTATGGTTAAACGCAGCACAATTTTTTTACAATGAACTTTAATCAAAACCCATATTGGTAAAAAATGTTTAAAATTGTCCTGACGAATTTGCGAGTTCGCCAGTGCATATTGAGCTACGTAGACAGAATTTGCTAAAGTGTAAACCAGCTATAAAATAAATTTATTTTCAGACCTTTTCACATTGAAAGACACAATAACACAATTATAAGCTACGACTCGGCTACATATGAAATACGATATGAACTATATTCATTAATTATTTGTAATTAAGACTATAGAGCGATGACCATGGGGCGCCGTCCGGTAACTCATCAGGAAAGGTGCATCACTGCTTCTGTGGCCGAGTGGTTAGGGAGTTGGACTCGTGACCGGAAGGTCGTGGCTTCGATTTCCAGTCGGGTCTGATGGTAAGTGTTGAGCAAACTTACCTCTAACACGTTGCACACTGCTCCGTGGTACCTACACGTTAAATAGGTACAGGTCGCAAATGTGGGTAATAAGGACGTGTGCGCAATAGCAGCAATGCCGTATGCAGCCAGTGTTGTATGCTCCCCAGGGAGTTGAGAAAGATATATGTAGTGTGAAAATGATGCCACTGACTTGGTGTAGATGTAAACTTGCTAGAAAATGGCATGAGCTTTCATTGAGACTATAAACCAATACATTTACATTTACTGAACGCCATACAACAAGGAGTCACACCTCAGACTTCTGCATATAGCATCAGTCAAGATTATTACAACGATGATAATTCCCACTAATATCAATAAAAATCAAATCAAAACAATGCTTATTTCACTCCACTTCATTTTGCCTTACAAATTAGAACATGAAAAGCTGTAAGCCTTCTGCTTGCACGAGGAGCAGACAGATTTTGCTAGGTGTAGGGATGGTTTGACAGAACCTGTTCATCATCATTACACTCCTCTGCATTTTGCGTTATTAATGCACATTCCAGCCGACAAATTATCCCATTTGATTACACCTCATAACATTAATGTAAAAATGACACCTAACTACTTTGATGACACTTATTCTCCTCTGCACTATGCGGTCATCCATGGGATGACAGGTCACGTGGAGAATGCTGCTCAAGCATCGAGGTTGACATCTGAGGGACAATTAAGAGCAGTGGTCACTCCACGCCATTGCTTTCAGCCAACAGAATGAACAGTCCAGACGAAGAGATGGAATCTCTGACTTGGAAAAGACCGTGAACCAACCAACAATCTTTGTTCAACGTATATGTGAAGGACAGGTTGAGTTTTGTGGGGACCTCGGGTGGGGGTGGGGGTCTCACACTATCGCGATTTCTATAGACGTGCCTCGAAACTGGGTGTCTTTTTTCACATTTTTTGTATATTGGTGGGTGTCTTTTTTCACATTTTTTGGTATATTCTGGGTTTTTTTTTACATTTTTTGTATATTTCAGGGTGTCTTTTTCACATCTTTAGTATATTTATCAGGATAAAAAAATATTGATATTCATTATATTCATTCTTGATATCTACATGTACTAGAATCTGAGTTTGATATATTGGTGTGTATTTTTTTCTTAGATATTAGTATATTGTGGGTCACCTTTTCTCAGATATTGGTATATTGTGGGTCACTTTTTCTCAAAAATAGGTATATTGGCGGGTACCGTTTTCAACCTGTCGAGCCACGTCCGTATCCATTTTCTGACCAAAGATCCCCCCCCCCCCCGAGGGGGACTCACCGCTCTCTAGCTCATGGAAGCGGCAATTTGCCAGGACGCTCATTGAAAATGGTGTGGACATCAATTATACAAAATACAATGGAGTGATTTGTTTATCAATGGTCATTGCTGTTGACGTCAAAGAATATTATAAAGGTTCCAGTCGATTTGGTGAGACAGTTGACTTCCAAGGAAACAATCAACCGACCATTCATAGATAATAGCACAATACACGCACGCCTAACAGATGTTACAGAAAAAAAGTTGTGAGATTTGATGGCGATGCTTCTGCACATATTTGCCATAATACTGTCAAAGAACCCTACAGTTCAATCCCATGTTATTGAAACTTTAATCCAAGTTTTTAAGCTTATTTCAGTTATTGTGTTTACAATTTGCGTGAATGGTGTGTTTGAGTGGCAGTATTTTCTAATGTATTTGTATTTAATATCTCAATCGTAAACTACATGTAGCTGTAATCACCAAATTGGTGAGAGGTTAGTTTGGAAAATGTATTATTATAATTATCGAACGTTTAAGCATCCATAGCCGCATGGTCTGACGAGACATTCAATGATCTGGGTCGTCTGTCTCATGAGGCTATCTAATGAATGAACTCAAATTTCTGCCGATATCCAGGAGACTTAAAGATAAATACGGAAACTTGTCTATATACCGGTACAAGTTAAGGCCACTTAATTATTTAGTAATGTTATTATTAAGAACCGTATTACTGAAATTCTATGTTTTTATATTCTATGTTTTTATTCTGAATATTCTATGTTTGTAGCAAAGCAAGATACCCACACTAATTGCGTGGCTGGAAATAATGTTTTATTTTTCTGTAGATTCACATTTTATTAAATGCAGCGATTTATTTGTAAGTTGGGAAAGAATAGTTGCATAGGTAATCTTAGTATAAAAAGTTCTGGGAGCTGCTCATACCATATTAAAACAGAACAGATTATAAGGTTAAAAAGGTACTAGAATTATATTAAACACAAATTTTCTAATTCTTGAGAAAACATCGATGGCGAGGAAATTTGGGTTTTAGTTAAACTTTACTACCTTTTTCACCTTAAACTAATATAACTTCAGGAATGATCTAGAAACTGCTGGATCTGTGTGTTAACGAGACTTGCTGGACAGGGGTTTATTTAAAGGGGGGCACAGGCGGCACGTGCCCCCCCCCCCCTCAACTTTTTGGGCAATTGCATTAGAAGTATAGGATGTTACTTTAACACTAAAATCTAATGATCCATGTTGCCAAGTTCATTATAAATAGTGTCTAGAAATTATTCAAACCCCGCCTTAATTACATTTACCTAGTTCATAAAGATACATTTTTAATTTCATTTACAGTTAGAATGCATTTTAAATACTTGACTTTGTAAGTAATTAAAAAAATGCTAAAATGATGCTATACTCAAAATTAACCTTGACGGTCGCTATATGCTTGCTCACAAATATGTGACCCCCCCCCCGGACCCCCCTAGTGGATGTCATCATGTGTGCCCCCCTTTTCCTAAATTCTTGCTGGAGATAAAAAAATTGTCAAAATGTGCTTGTTTTTTTATTTTAGTATAAAAGTACAACCATTTCCCTTTTTAAAAATGTATAACACTTTCGGGGTTTTGGGAATAGATTTTGGTTTATGGACCATAAATGAATCATGTATACAATTTTACAGTAAAAAAAAACATTGACTGAATTTTTTCATTTTTTGGTCCATAAACAAAAAAAAAATTCCAAAACCCTTAAAGTGTTACATATTTTTAAAAAGGGAAATGAATGCACTTTTATAATAAAATAAAACAAGAACATTTTGAGAATTTCTTCATCTCCAAATTCTTTTATATCCAGCAAGTCTTCTTAAGACAATGGGGAATATTCAGTCGGATTTAATCTTTGCTGGTGAAGGTATTGAAGCCAATTGAAATTGATCAATTTTGGGAAAAAGATCAAAGTTCAATAGAGGAAGACAGTTGACAAAACAATGTATGTTCAAGCATAACTGAACAGAAAGCCAACAAAACGTTGTTGTTTTTTAAATTGTCTGAAACAGAAAAGATGACAGTCTATAATTTTGAAATATGTTTCGAAAAATCAGCTCAAATACACCATTTTGACTGGGGGTGTAAAACCAACAGCGACGTACGACAGCCACACGGCAACTTAATGCCGATGCATTTTACATGGTATAAAACCCGCAGAGAAATTCTGCCGTACTGTGGTAGCCATCACAGCCCTGACCATAAACACAGGCTTGACCAGCTGTGTACTGTATTGTACTGTATGATATATGTTTATACGTTATTCTATTGGTATGTCATTCTGTTATTGGAAACCAACCATGTTGCATGCCTTATGTATCATCTCAATAAACTAAGTTTAATCAAGTTTGGCGGGGCAATTGACACGAACGAGCCGTATGGCATCTTACGGTGCCGTACGGCGTCGTATGGATTGCGTTTAGTAACTTTTCTATTGGGCAAAACCCATTCTGACGGATTGGTATCAAACAGAGCCTTACGGCAAATCACCTTAGCACACCTGTAATTAATCCTTTCCTAATTATGCGTTTAGTATGAATGATAAACCATCACACATGACAAGGTTTATACTTTTATAGTAACGTTTATGTTTGGCATTGTTCATGTAGATCTACTTCTTTGTATAGCGACGTAGACAGACGATTTTCAGGTTTCAGGTTTCAGGTTTTTACAGCCTGCCGTATATCAATACGCTTATAGGCTGTGTGCGGAAGAGAAAAAAGAGTAAAAGAGTGAGTGAGTTAGTAAAAGGAAGAGCTTAGAACAAGATAACGAATAAGGGAAAGACAAAGCAGTTTAAAAGGGGTTTGTAGGAGGAAAAAACTTAACATCATCAGTAGTAAATTTCACTTAGTAATCTTTGTCATGTTAAATTTGATACTGTGAAAACAAAACCAGTAGTCTATACAGCTCATTTCAAATTCAGTACTTATTCTAATGTAAATCTTACGACTTTCTTAAGAAATCAGATGTGCTAATTCAGCAGCCGTATGTCAACTTATATGATCCGTCACTGTGGGTTTATAATCGCCGTACGGCAGATTTGACGTACGGCAGCCTTAGGGCGAGCACTTGGCTTTAAATGTTGTACGCTGAATCAATTTTGCAATTTTGTCTCTAGAGCATGAACTAATAAATTAGATAAATAATTAGATTAATAAATTATGAACTAATAAATTAGAATGACAATGGGTTGCTTTGAAGCAATATAGCGTGCACGTGCACGGTATTCGCAACAGAAAATCAAACCACTTTGTTCAACAATACACCTTTAGGTTGTATCATAACAATATTTCACAGTAAAATTTTGATTTATTGAAAGATTAAAGATAATGCTCATCCATAAATATATTTGCTCTTCAAATTCTAGGATGAGTAAATTAAGCCTTTTCTCTTGACAAAATGTGAACAGTAAATATATGAGAAACAAACATGTTTGCTACCGCCCACCACCAAACCTGAAGAACCTTCTCACTAAAGCTGCATTTCATTCCAACCAAATTCATATAAAATGGAAGCTACGAATCGCTCTGTGAGTGCAGTAACGCAATAAGTGACATATGGATCTATGCAAACAGTAACTTGAAAAGTGCAAAAAGTAAAGTTTTCAGATGCAAAATTAGTTACAAATACATCATGTCTTAGACCCCTTTGGGCCCAAAAAGGTGGATATAAAGAGCAATTATAGAAAATATGGAAACAACGATGAGTAAAATAGAATCCCTTGTATTATCAAAGTTAACATGTGTAGCTTCATGATGCACTATGCCTAACAATAAAGCAATCAATATTATTGATAGCATGTTTGATACTAATATGAGGAGGTAAAGTGGACAAAATTAAAGGAACGTCAATCATGAATAAAACTAAGTCACGTGGCCTGGGAATGATTGATATGAAAGCATATGTCTTGTTGGCAAAGAGGAAACTGGATGGAGATATCTTTGGAACTCCTGAACAGATTAGATCGTACAAACGTTTTTTTTCAACCCAAAGCTTTTTTATAATGCAGACACGGAGATATATCTTTTGTTAGACATTAGAAGTATATGGTGTTTGTATCATATACTTTGCAGAGTATGAACATGAATTGTAATGGTACTGTATTCTTACATGATGTTTTTTATGTAGGTAGTGTAGTTTCGTACTCTTTCTCCGTCTTTTCCTCATTCTCATAATGTGATGACATAGAATGCCCCAGTCGTTATTTATGCTGCGAGTAGAAAATCAATTCATGTTTAATGGTTTCACTAATTTATTATTACATCACTTTATTACTTTATTCTATTTCCTAATGATGATACCGGTTCAGAGAGCCTTTTGGAGGAACGGAGTATTACAGATATTGACAGTGTGCTTTGTAAAGGGAGACTGAGATGGCTAGGCCTTGTTGAGCGCAGTTCTTGACTTTTCCTGTTGCACATACTCTGTTCTGGCAGAGGCAGGTTTCAAATTTTATATCATATATTCAGGATATCCTGAAATCTTCAGGCTGAAAATAGCAGTATGTTGCAGGACATGAGAACAGGAGGATCACCAGTATATCTGTGCAGAAACAAAATACAGACCCATGTCGAATTTACATTACGCTATTTACATAAGTTTTAAACATTTTTTGCTATACACACCTGCCAAGCACAAAGCTTGAAAAGAACCGCTCATGAATGCCATTGGGGCTAGGTGTGGGGTTTCTCTGAAATACCAATCTTAAACCATATAGATTTCATTACAACGTACAAACAAAATGTTCTTTTAATGAGACCCCATCTTATACCTCCCGCTCAAGTGGTTTACATTAAATCCCGTGAAAATACGGCGTCGAAACTGTTGACTACAGGCTGTTTCAAATGTATTGCATGATGATACAAATTTTACTTATTGAAACATTCTATAGAATCCACGGAAACACACGATGACTGCTTTAAGGGCTTGATACTATTTTAATCGAGATCAGCATGAACAAGGTGGTATTGAAGTTAAAAGGTGTAGATATTCATCATTCGTTGTAGGTGTTATTATCAGTTTATTGGAGAGTTAATGCGTAAAAAAGTTGCTTAAAACGAGTTTTAGCTTAAAAGTGCCTAAGACTTGGTAGATCTTGAGCCGAGCTTCGAAATGAGCTAACGTTTTTTTTTCGTAGACCCAATAATAAGCGCTCTAGAAAGAGCAAAATAAGCAAAATAAAATGCAAAAAAAGCAAAATAAACCGTAATAAACGCGTAATAAGTATAGGACAGAACAAAGCTATATCTACGTATGATATGCCGCCCGAAAGGTACAAGTGTCAGCTACAGCCTGGTGCAAACCACATCTTTCTACTGGTAATAGTCGCTGAGTAATTCAACAAAAACAAATGCAAACTATTTTTCTGACTTCCGAAAAATTAAAATGAACCGTAATAAACGCGTAATAAGTAAGTAAGTAATGAACCCAGCAGTGTAGCAGCTCCGAGTTTGGGGACTTGCGCTATGATTTTAACTTGGCAAAAAGATGATAATGGCGGTACGGTGAGAATGCAATCCAGTTAAAGTCAGTGGAATATGCTTCTGGTGCAGTCCTTGAAACAGAAGAAAAGCTGACTGAAACGGTGAATGGGTGGGGGGGGGCGTCGTGGTTGGGGGGCTAATCTCTTCAGCATAAGATAAGTGTGGTTAGATATCATGAATGAATCTCTACTGGTACCCTTACTACGTGCAGAAGTTTGAACTGGTATGACCAAGCATTATTGGTGTTATTAAAACCCATGATCAACACCAAGGAGGAATACAAGAACAGGGCCCTGACCATCAAGATTTAGATGTTGTCAGCACCTGCTGACCTCTTAATCCTTAATCCTTATTTTGTTATGTTTTGATTCATGTTCTATATGACTATATTATATAATCATGTAATAGAAAACAGTACTGTTTTGTAATTTAATTTGGTTCATTTTACATTATATTCTGAAGATGACCGCAAGGTTGAAAATATTATATTAAAATGTGAATAAAGAAGATGTTGGTTCTATCATTTATATTAATACAAATGATTGCTAGACTGTTGGGTCGCTCTGACAAAGGTTCAGGGTAAGATATAATTCTAACAAGAAGATAAAGATCCGTGAGGAAGGCCATATTTAATTGGCAGTACGGCCACATTTGTGGCATGCTTACTGCTTGCTGTATGTGAGCGTGGTATAGTCAGTGCTCAAATATACTATAGTCGGTCTCTATATTATTGACAACATGAAAATAGCAGTTTTCAAGAGCATGAAATCTATAAAAAAAAACTTTTAAATCTATGGAATCTATGGAAGATACATGTACTGTTGATAGCTAAGTGTAATCTACAAATATATATTTGAAAAAAACACCGATATTGTAGTGTTCAAGAGAAGTGGTCAAATAGCAGCGAGTTGTCGGAGTTGTCGCCTCTCACAACCAAACTTTAAGGAAATTTAACCAAATAAAATGTGTCTAGAAAACGAATAGCAGGTTGATAAATTATCTTCAAGACTTTGAGCTGAATGAGACAAAATTAGAAGATTTACAACAGTAAACATTAGTACAAGATGATGCCAGTGAGCTGTTAGATGACATTGCATGCAAAGGCACTCGCCAAAAAAGTAAACCGTTATTTAGGAGCAAGTGAGGATGATGAAGATAGGCAGTTCCAGGTTTTTGGAAAAGGGGGGTGCACTTAATGAAAGGGGGGGGGGCGCACTTCAGGATTTCATCAAAACCCCTACGAAAATGAAGTATTTTGGTGGGAAAAGGGGGGGGTGCGCACGGCCCCTGCGCCCCCCGCCCCCCCCCCCCTGGATCTGCCTATGGACAGTAATGGTTTCAATCACAAATCCTGATAATCAAGCTGATGATTCAGTTAGAATAAGGTTTGACAGTGGAAGCTCGATAAGAATCAGAGCTGGCTTCAGTTTGGCTTTACAGGTGTCTCACCAATTTATGTAGCAATATTACTGGTTTTTGAAGTCATTGTAGAGGCAAAAGATAAAAAAATTATCTCTTGTACTGAAAGCCTTGGGCAATAAGCTTTTGATGCTGCTGTCACGATACTATGCTGTATTCTCTATTCAAGCAGCGTGTAATTGCGGTGTATAAAGTGGGTTTTAAACCTTTTCAATACTGCTGTGAAAATATGTAGTATTTTAAGTACTTGTAAAATAGCCCTGCATCAATTCAATTCAATTCAGTTATGTCATGTGTTTTCTACCTTAAGCAACGTTTAGCTAACCTCCCAGAGACCGATTGTGGTAAGATCATTTATTTTGTATATTTTTATGTTTGACCTTCTAATGATATGTCTCTATTGTAACCATTTATCCGATATTCTTTTTTCTTCTTATTGTAGTTGACGGTTTTAATAAACAACAAGAAATCAGTTTCAACATATTTGGGAGAGGCTGCTACACACCACGTCAATGAAAGTGGTGACTGGATGCAAGTATAGGCGAAGGACATGCGTCTAGCTCGAGCGGGGATGTAGCGAGCTCGCCGGCCTGGTGTCAGCCAGTGGGGTGTGAACAAGCAACGAATAAAGTTCGATGCGCATAATGGACAGCACGGAGAAACCCGCGCACAAATGCAAGAACATCGGGAGAGGCAGCGGCAGCAGCAGCAGCAGCAGCAGCAGCAGCAGCAGCAGCAGAAACAGTAGAGGTAGATCATCCCTCATCCTGCCACTGGACCTTTGAACACTCCCATCTGTGCTCCGATTTTTAAAGCCGGTAAAGATGAGCATTGACGGTGTAGCTTTTACAGAGGTTTTTAAAGTTTTTCATGGTTTCTAAGAGCATTACAATTTTCATTTAGAAAAACAACAACAAATAAAGTTGATAACAAAGTGTATCTCTTCAGTGGGGAGCCAGGATGCCCGCTCGACAACCACCTGAACGGCCTCTTTTTCAGCCTCATGCTGGATCCAACAACCAGGCAGTCAAGGCAGCAATCTCCATTTGGTAGCCGGCATCTAAGCATACCCGCTACTTACGTGCTGGCACCAGACGACATTAACGTATACTTCACTGACTTTTTTTGTACACGGCAGTCTGCAACATTGAGAAGCAGCAGCAGCAGCAGCAGCAGCAGCAGCAGCAGCAGCAGCAGCAGCAGCAGCAGCGACAGAATCCTCGTGGCCATTGTGATAAGTTCAATTAGATTTATTCCAAAGACTGGAGAGTTTAATGCTCTTGAGCGATTGAAATTTGATGAAAATGTTTTGAACTAAAATTTACTCATCTGTATTGTCAGCCATGTAGTTTATTTAATTATTCATTTATTTTGTTTGTTTGTTTGGTCATTTTTGTGTCTTTTTTTGAACCTAGACAATAATAGTTTATCGCAGACTATAAAGTCGCCATGCCTAAGGCTTATGTATATAGTATAGCATTATATTATTATATGTACATAGTAGCATGTCATTGCAAGTATGGCCGTAAGCATTGAAGGACGTATAGGTGGTGGGTAGATATGAATACTTTACTCTTATATATATATTTTAATGCATTTGATTGTTTAGACGATCTCCTTACGTATGTATTATATCTTGTAGATCTTAACATTCTTTGAGGACGTCTAAAGCAATAAAGTCCAAGAAATACCTGCCGGTTATTCTCTAGAACCTCTGTACGTCAATAATCAAAAATTAATAATATGAGGTGAACATATAGTGAGCTGAGAACGTGCTCAACTTTATTAAGCATTTACATGAGGACGTAAAATACCATGAACATATCCATATAAAATTGTATTAAATTTTACACTAGTACATGTTTCACATCTTTTGTAAGAAATAGTATCATATTTATTTCATGCTTAGTTGCCGTGAAGAAGATGCAAAAACAAAACTGCCGTGTGCACGATGAGGGGCTAATTGAAATAAAATGGCCATGCTCCACACGAGTAACCAGAAGGTGTGAACTGGCAATCCTAGGGGGGGGGGGGGTATATAGCCTCGATGAAAATCCGTTCAACATTTTTTTCATAAATCACCAGTCACCAACACATTTCATTGTCTTTTTCACGAATAGGTTGCATCACATTTTCATCACATTTCACACAGTTGAATACATGCAATTCACCATTCAGGCTTCAAACCAATCACATTTTAAAATGCCCCTCATTAAGCAATTAAGAGTCAAACTTTAAATGCTTTAAATTTCCATCAAAAAAACTACTTATCATAAAAACAAAACTTATACATAAAACCACAAAACACAGCCACCGGGGGAAAAAAAGGCCCAAACAAAAAAAACTTGGGAAAAAAGAGAGAACAAAACCACCTTTTTACCCAGAAAGGTCTGAAATTGGGGGGCCCCGGGGGGAAAAGGGGGGGTTTTTTTGGAAACCACAAAAGGCACAAAAAGGAAAGGGGGAAAAAAAAAAAAAAAGCAAAATGGCCCCAAAACG
>JAGTTF010005754.1:62839-79660 GCA_019095985.1 Streblospio benedicti
TTTTGGGGGAAAAAATGCAATTGTAAATATGCTCTGTTGTAAGTTAGACATTGCATTCACACCAGGTCATTGGCATCATTATACTGTGAACCAATTTACAAAAGTTATATTCGCGTAAGAACAGTATACACGTAGATATATCAATATGATGCAGCAAAAAAATCTTTCTACAAAGCAGCCTTCAAGCAATAACATTGGTTTGCCAGAAGAAATAAAGTATTCAAATTTTGTTTTTGTGGACATAAATAATATTACACTCAAACAATATTACTGCTATTCAAGAACTAACAGCAGATATAGTGTTTATACAATATCACAATAGTAACTCTTACATGTAGTTTGTTTTTTCTTCTTTTATGTTTTTTTAGGGGTGGCGGTGTTGAAAATTTAGATGGTCTTATAGGGATGGGTGCAAAAATAAGCAGTAATACCACAGCAGTGGGGGAGGGGGGCAGAGTCTGATATTCTAAAACAAATTTATGGGTCGGGCAAAATCATACCATAATGGTTTATTTTTTTATTGGTTTTATTTTTATACCCCCCCATAATAAAAACTAGCTCCCTAAGTGGGAAAAGCTTGACGTAGTGCGAGTAGGAAGCCCACAAGTGGAATAATTAAGACAAATTAGAAGCAAAGTCTATTAAAAACTTTGATGCCAACTATGAGGGCGGTATATACAATTAGTGAGTGTTGATTTTTTTAAATTCATTAATAATTGAGATTTGCCCTTTTGATTCATTGAGCTCAATTGAGTGAGAATTGAGAAAGGGTATTTGCGTTGAGATTTGTGACATTCATTCATGGAGATTTTAAGATCCAGAGGGGGTATACCTGTATGCCCAGACTATACCCCTGGTAGGAGAAACGTTTGACGTACGAAGTCCAAGTGATACGTCAAACGTACCCACTTGATATAGTATCTACTGTCACGTTCACTTCAGTAAACAAACACGCCACGTGTTTCAAGACTTTTCCAGTGTTGTTAAGCAATTACGAGTGGGACGGTAGATGTTTAGTTCAGAATCATTTTTCTGAGAATATGCTCGGTTTCAACAAGTTAAAGATCCCCCCGAATAGCGTCCAAGGGACATTGACATGGCCGGATGGCAGCCCAGTCCATATATGTGGTCACTTTTCTGGTGCTTGTTATCATCTTCATTGACGACGAAACACTGCTGAAACTGGTTGGCAAGGGGGCAAAGGTCAAGAATAAGGTTAAAGAACACAGTTGGCCAACGTGGACGGGTGAGACAAGGCTTTGGAAAGACGTAGAAAGGCCAGAACGTAAACGAAAACCTCGGCCAACTCCCGAACCAGCACTGACCTTGCCCAAAGCGGACATTGACAACCACATTGAAAGTCTGCAAAAAATGAGGAACGTGTCTGGTCAAGACAACAATGGGAAGCAGGTGTTTGGCGATCACTACCTGTCAACCCTACTGAACGATGACCTTCGCCCTATTCCGGTGTCCAACATGCATAGCAATAGGCTTGTTCTCAATCCAGACGTTGCCAAGATACCAAATGTTGTGAACCTCATCCAATTCAATCCACCCAACAATGATAATTCGGATTACTTTACCTTTGCTAGATACGTGACGTTTAAAAGTGTGGAGAGGTATTTGAAGGTAGGTAATCATTGCAGTCCATAATATATTTATGATATTACATGTGTGTGCATCTTGTCTTGTATTGAGGGGGGAATATACCTTACCCCATTCCCAAGTCCAAAATTCCAGGTTCATTCTCACTAATTTTCTAACTATTCTCATTTCACAAATTCACAGTTTCACCATTTCTCACAATTCTCCAAGAAAATTGACCCCATTCTCATTTCTAATAAAGAAAATCAACGGCCATTCTCATATCTCAAAATAGTTATAATTCCCCCTCTGTATTGTATTTGGGCTAACACCCCTACTATCCTATATACAGTACAAGTTGCAAATTAGTGTACCCATTCACGGTTTTGAGATTTATTCGCAATTGACATATCTGATTTGCATGTTTGGCGGGTGATTGTAATATATCATATGCAAATTGTTATTAATTCACAAAGATTTACTTTTCACACTAATATTGCACCGTTCATGATCCTCTGCAAGAATTTGCTTAGTTCTATTTTAGGTAAAAAAAATTGAATTTGCAAATGACCACAATTAACTGCAATTGCAAAGAAGAAATTGTTGATTATATTGCACCGTTCATGTGTGAAACTGCAAATTTTGCAGTTCAATTCTGCAAAGTTTGCAGTACACTAATTCGCAATTTGTACTGTAGTTCATCTCGTTTAGAATTGCTCATTATTGTTTTTGAAGCCTGGATTGATTCTGTTGTGGGGAGACCATATCCCATGGGGTAGCAAATGGTGGAACCGCACTCTAGCAGAGGTGCCCAACATCTACTATGTCTTCGCCCCACCAGTATTCGAGCTGAATTATGAAGTAGTGGAGTTCATTCAACACAAATCTGACTGGCTACGTCTGGACTTCTTATACAGTAGGTGTATATGTCATTTTACCTCAGTGTTGTAAACTTCTGTCTTCTAGTGGGGTGAATACGGATTCGGTTGCTTCAGGCAAAAGTGCTACTCGTCAGCAAGACGAGTAACCCTCAAATGTCTACTCGTCCCGCAAAAAATATACTCGTCCTCCTGGCACAACGCTCTATATTTGTATGCCAAATTGACCAGAAGGATGAGTTTCTCTCTTAACTTCTTGCTCGTCCTCCATAAGTCTTTACTAGCCAATACGAACGGACAAGTGGCTAATCCTGACCCTGAACTTATGGCAGAAAGCGTAAAACTTTGTATACAGGGCTTTTAAGGTATGCTCCCAGACAATCGGTTGCTTCCAAAATCCAAGATGGCTGCCAACATCCATATTTACACTGCAATGACTAAAAAGCATGTAAGGAGAACTGGCCACCTGGGGCCTGTTGCATAAACTTTTTTATAAAGATTACACGATAACTATGGTATTTTTATTTTACAATTGTCTTGGACAATATAAGGTACAATTACATTCGTTCGAACCTGTTGCATGAAGTAAATTGCTTAATCCATACCAATTGTTCCCATTGATTACTGTATTGGGTTTGATTTCCAGCAGGTGCTATGGGACTATAGCTATAGAATCATCGCACGGACATTCAGACGTGATTTTTAAACCAACACGACCTAAGTTTGTGACCGATTGGGGCTTAATGTGCATGGAGACTATTACCATATTATCAGTGTGAGATTCAGAACAGTCTTTCAAAAGAATTTTACAGAATATTCTCCAGTGCATCAACGTGAGTAATCTTCTATTTTCGTTTTCACATTAGCGGTGCATATTACAGGACTATGGATGAGTAACCGTCCTATCGTCCTAGACGCAGGGAATATCTTTCACACTCGCCACTAGCCATATCCTAGTGCTTAATCCATTTGGCGAGTGGGCTTCAATTTGCACCTGCCACTTTGACGATTGCCTTTTCTATGAAGTTTTTTTTTATCAAATACATGTATGTGGGTGTTAAAATGAACTGTAATAACGTGTAAAATTATTAAAAACAAAACATGATATAAATACCTCCATTTCATCCAAATAAAAAAACTACTTTCTCAGAAAAAAGAATGCACCAGAGAGCTTCTAGACACATCCATTTCAAAAGAATTCTGGGCGAGCATGCCCCCAGGCCCCCTTAGCTATACTTATCGCATATGACGCTCATAACCATGCCTTTGGCGCTCCCCTTTTCAGCATTTTCGGATTCTTGCCAGTGTCCTTGTGATTATATATATATTGATTATATATATGCATTATTGATTATTGTGTGAATATTAAGTATGTGCTAGTCCGATGACACGTGGCACAACTGTCCTAGACATGTCCTATTAGTTCTACTAATGTCTTTTAAACCTTGTTTAACATATCAATCATCTTTTGACTCAATAAACGGGTTATAAAAGAGGAGACTTTCTTCATGATTGATAATTAAACAAGTGAACATGGTCGTCATCACCTGCACCCTCCCAAACTGTGGTTTTAAAACTGATGATGTGTCCGAATCTCTCGCCATTGCCCTCCTCACGAACCACGGCCTGGCCCATCAGAACACACCTGTGTCCGCGCCTACTGCCTGTGGCCCTAGACTGGAGAGGCCAAGAGGGAATGTTGGTGTATCCATAGAGGAGTGGAACGTGTTTGAAAGACGATGGGATATGTTTAGAAATGGTTCAGACATAGATGAGAAGTCAGCACCTTCGCAGCTATTCCAATGTGCAGCAGAGGATCTCAGCAACAGCTTATTGAAAGCAAATCCTCAAGTGGCACGATGTACTCAGGCAGAGCTAATGGCTCGCAGTGATCCCTGTGGCAACTGGGGTGTCCAGAACTGAACTCTTTCAACTATGCCAAGAACCCGATGAGCCATTCCGTACATTTGGTGCACGAGTGCGTGGAAAGGCTGAACCATGTGCATTCTCTGCAAAATGTGACTGTTCTAAAGCAGTGGATTACACTGACCACATGATTCGCGATGTACTCTTACATGGAATATCTGACACAGATATCCGTCGTGAGGTGCTTGGAGTAACTGACATTCTTGAAGAAACGGTGAATGACGTCATTGCATTAGTGGAGAACAAAGAAATGGCCCGTAATGCCCTCCCGTCAGCGAAAGTATCATCGATTTCTTCATTCAAGAAGCAGCAGGGAAACCAAGAAGAACCTACCTCACCCATGGCATCAGAGCAGGCCACATGCCCAGACTGCAAAACTCGGTTCAGCATCTACACTAAAAGGACTAGAGGCTGGAATAAAAGACCGCATAAAGTCTGCCTTCACTGCTACAGAGATCGTCGACGCAAGGAGAGGCGGCACAACTCCGCTGATGCCCCCCCCGGCCATTAGTGATCAGTGCAACAGCAATTCTGGAATGGTCAATACTATACGGTCTGCACCTGCGATCGTAGGTCATCAGGTCTTCACAAAAGGTGAATGGAGAAGAGCGCGCCAAAGAGATCACCCCAAAAAAGCACTCAAGATCGCTATGGACACAGAAGGACAGGCTAAATACGGTGGTAAAACACCATCGTCATATCCAAGCAGAGGTTTCTGCTGTAGCAGACACTGGTGCACAGTCCGACGTTTGGTCGCTCTCAGATTTCCTGGCATGTGGATTTTCACAGGAAGAATTGGTCCCCGTCACATTGGCTTGTCTGCAGCAAACCAGTCACCAATCAAGATTGAGGGAGTGTTCTTTGCAAAACTATGAAATGGCGGCAAGGAATCCTGCCGCTCCATGGTGTATGTGAGTAGCTCTGTGCAAGGAATGTACCTATCATATGACTCCCTTCTCAAGCTGGGTATCCTGTCAGCTATTTATTCATCATCAATATCGCCCATTAGTGAGGCAGCAGATGGCGACAAAATGTTGGATCATGACACAAAATTAGCCTTCACTGCAAAGCGTTTCATCAACAATGGGTGCATTGCTTCAAACGTATCAGGAGAAGGTACTTGTTCGTGCCCTCAGCGTGCAGCAACACCAACAAGGTGATCTGAGCTGCCTTTCAAATGTGTACCTGCGAACAATAAAAAAAATGAAAAAGTGGCTGCTTGACAGATATGGTGCATCAACATTCAACACATGCCCACATCGCGCACTACCTAGCATGGAGGGCCCTCCAATCGAGATCCATATTGACCCCTCTGCTACACCAAAGGTATGCCACACTCCTGCCCCGGTCCCACTTCACTGGCAACAACAAGTACATGATGATCTCCTCCATGATGAGGCCCTAGGAGTTATTGAGCGAGTCCCATATGGTGAACCTACGACATGGTGCCACAGAATGGTGATTACTAGGAAGCATAATGGCTCACCACGACGCACAGTTGATCTCTCACCTCTAAATAAATACTATCAATGAGAGACATTTGCAATGGAGTCGCCCTTCCATCTTGCTCGCCGCATTCCCAGGAACACTTGGAAAACAGTCACCGATGCCTGGAATGGGTACCACAGCATGCCACTGAGAACGTCAGACCGTCACTTTACGACCTTTATAACACCATTTGGCAGGTGGAGGTACATCAGGGCACCTCAAGGCTTCCTATCATCAGGAGATGGGTATAATCGACGCTTTGATGCCATCCTGTCATCGTTTGAATGCAAGGAGCGATGCGTCAATGACACTATCCACTACGATGATGACCTAGAGCAGCACTGGTGGAGAACTATTGACTTGCTGACACGTGTTGGCCAGGCTGGTGTAGTGATGAACCCCGACAAGTTTCAGTTCGCAGAGAAAAGTGTTGACTTCGCAGGATTCAGAGTGTCTGATTCGTCTATTGAACCACTGCCAAAATACCTGGATGCAATAAGAGACTTCCCCTCGCCAAAATACACAACTGACATTAGAAGCTGGTTTGGCCTTGTAAACCAGGTGGCAAACTATGCGCAGTTGTGGGACACAATGGCAAGATTTAAGCCATTCTTGAGCCCCTGTTGTAAGTTTAGCTGGTCCGATGAGCTTGAAGATGCCTTCCAGTTATCAAAGGAGGCCATTGTTCGTGCCATTCATGATGGGGTGGAGATTTTTGACCCACATAAACTCACCTGCCTTTGCCCTGACTGGTCCCAACGTTGTATTGGCTACTTCCTGCTTCAGCAACACTGCAATCGCTCGACCCGTGTCCCTGACTGCTGCCCTGGAGGGTGGAGGATTACGCTGGCTGGGTCACGGTTTCTCGCGTCAGCTGAACAGCGGTATGCCCTAATTGAAGGAGAAGCACTGGCTGTTGCTTGGGGCCTCGAGCAAACACGTTACTTTACCCAAGGCTGCGATAATCTCATCGTGGTCACCGATCACAAACCTCTGGTGAAGATTTTTGGTGACAGGACATTAGATGAAATCGCTAATTCTCGACTGTTTTGCCTGAAGCAGCGTACCCTCCCCTGACATTTTGAGATCAAACACCTGCCCGGCAAGTCCAACCATGCTGCTGATGCAACATCACGCAACCCATCTCCATCAATTTGTGTAGACAGTGGCAGGTCTGATTCACCTCAAACCCTGATCTAACGGAGTGTGCTCTCATGGCTGCCATACGTATGGAGACAAATGATCTAACAACATTGTCATGGTCACGAATTGCAAAGGAGACAGCATTAGATCCACCCCTCAGCTGTTTGGTAAATGCAATCACAGAGGGTAACATACAGCTCGCCCGCTCAGAACCTCTGGCCTGTGTGTGATTTCATATACTTACAAGAAGGCGTGCTAATGTATCAGGATAGTCATTATTCCACCATCACTGAGGTCTCAAGTATTGCAACACCTTCAAACAGCCCATCACGGGACATCTTCAATGGAACAGCGAGCACGAGCGATAGTCTATTGGCCAGGGATGTCCAAGGACATACGCAACACCAGAGACTCGTGTGGTGACTGTATCAGAAACGCACCATTGCAGGCTGCAACACCACCTACACCATCTTCGCCTCCATCGACGCCATTTGGAGCTGTGTTTGCAGATTTTTTTTCCTATGGTGGTCATCACTACCTGGTTGTGGGCGACAGGCTGTCCGGATGGACTGAAGTTTTTAGCTCCCCAGCTGGGACAATGCTTGCAGGTGCTGCAGGATTGATTAAGAACCTACGCTGCCTCTTGGCCACATTTGGTGTTCCTGGAGAGCTATCAAGTGATGGGGGCCCTGAATTTTGTGCGGGCAGTACAGAGACCTTTCTCAAGCTGTGGGGCGTGCGCCATCGACTATCCTCTGCATATTTCCCTCAGTCTAATGGCAGGGCTGAAGTGGCAGTTAAAACGGTGAAACGCCTCCTATTGTCAAACACAGGCCCGACTGGCAGCCTTAATCATGACCGTTTTGTAAGAGCCTTGCTGCAACTGCGAAACACTCCAGACCCTGATTGCAAGCTCTCCCCAGCACAAATAATATTTGGCAGGCCGATTCGGGACAGTCTTTTGTTTGTGAATAGGCTCGAGAAGTATTCAAACCCGTATATTCACCCAACCTGGTGGCAAGCTTGGGAAGCCAAGGAAGAAGCTCTACGATCTAGAATCACCCGCACGACTGAATCATTAAAAGCTCACACACGGCCCCTTCGCCCACTTGCCCTTGGGGAAAAGGTGTTCATCCAGAACCAGCAAGGAAACCACCCCACCAAATGGGACCGATCAGGAACTGTTGTGGAGCTGTTAAACCATGACCAGTACAGGATCAAGGTAGATGGGTCTGGACGTTTGACACTACGCAACCGCCGGTTTTTGAGGTCCTATACGGCAGTCTCGCATTCGATCTCCTATCCAGTTGCACCCGACCAGATTCCAATTGCTGAGGTTAACCCCACAAGACCAGGTTCACCGGAGTCAGGCTCAGACCTGCTGGATACTCGCTGTAGTGAGACGCGCAACACCTATGAGGAATCGCCATCTGCAGCCCTTCCCCAGCATGAGCACGAGGCCACCAACACATCACCCTCACCACAGGAAGATGGTGCCAATCTTGTGGATGGCCACTTGCCTGTCACTGCACCTGGCGGTTCTGTGCCGGACATGCTGCACACCCAAGCAGGAACAGGATCACTCTTGTCAGAGGTCAATCCACATGTGGCAGAACCACAGTCTCGTCCACGTCGTGAACGCCGACCCCCCAAAGCAGTACGAGCCGGAATCAGGAAAATGGATTTAGCTTTGAGTCCGTAAATCTTCCTCCAAGATGAGCTTTTCGGACTGGGGGGGGGATGTAATGATACGGGCCTTACACATGTATTATTGATTATATATATATATATATATATATTGATTATATATATGTATTATTGATTATTGTGTGAATATTAAGTATGTGCTAGTCCGATGAGGTACTGTTGACACGTGGCACAACTGTCCTAGACATGTCCTATTAGCGCTACTAATGTCTTTTAAACCTTGTTTAATATATCAATCATCTTTTGACTCAATAAACGTGTCCTAAAAGAGAAGACTTTCTTCAATTATATGTAAGCAATCCATGCGGTCCGTTTAGCGGGTTGGCGTGTTCTCAGATGACAAAGGCATGTGCATGGATAGATATCATTTCACGCGTTTTGTCGTCTGCTCGCCTGCGTTATCAGGAAACACCCAATAGTAATAACGTACCGAACCATCTGACAGGGCGGCATGCGACAGAACGCCTGATGAGGAAACGCACACCTATGCTTAGTGAGGGTTTGAGGTGTGAGTTGTATAGCAGTGCCACTGTGAAAAATACTTCTAAATCAACCCTTTTTTGTATTTCATATACAATATGACCAATTTAACAAAAATAAATTGTCCAGTTACCAGTGGTGGACATGTGTTACTTCCACCAATTGGACACTTGGTTACTTCCACTTTTGGGCATTCTAAAATACCAATATTTGTTTTAACACTAATGTGTCTTTTTTGAAAAGTATTAAATCTGGAATAGGAAATATAATGATTTTTAAAGTTCTAAATATATGATGAATTCTTGTAATCAATAGCTGAATAATTGGATTTTAAAATACCACTTTGTCAGTCTACCATTTTCATTAAGCGTGTTCCTTGCACCGACACAAGTGGTGTGATAGGGATAGCTGACGATTTTGTTGTGTATGGGTCAACACCTGAGGACCATGATAAGCATTACATAAGCTCATGCAAAGCACAGTCCCTCTGTACTAACCACATAGAACTTACAAGTCAACCACCTACTTTTGCCAAACCAACACTTAGCATAGTATTTACCCATTGGATACATCCAATGTACCATTCACTGCGGTCAAAACACTACTACTAGGTGTTAGAAGTTTTACTATGGACTCATCTGACAAATCCTTGAATATCATTCTAAGTACCCTTACTGGCATGATATTACAATTTGCACCAGTGTCGCTTTTAACTTCAAACTTATACATAGATGTCTTACTAGGCACTCTTAGGTCTAGGTTACATATAATCTGCATGCATCTATCATTATCAACATTATACAAACTGTCTCTTAGACGGACACACAATTTTACTCACAAGTATGTGTCCAATGAGTCCTACGTTCAGACCTGGCTCATCCCTGAAGTCACTCTCATCTCTTGGTTGGTCGTCGTTGTCATCCTCGTCACTGCCATCTGCTGAGACGCCTTACAGGCTGCGCCGCTGTTTCCTCTTAGCTGGTGTCTTCCTGCGCGAAGCGTTGCTCTTGCCCTGGCCGCGTTCCTTCTGCGCCTTGGGGCACATCTTGCTGCCTCTCCAGTGTCCTGTAGACCTGCAAGCTAGGCAGTCTGAATTGAATGCAGGACAGTTACGTGGTTTGTGCTGCCGCAGACACCTCTGGCACATATAATCCACCGATTTCCCACTGAATGCACCGCAATTCAGCTGAGTGGCTTCGTAAGCCTCGGCTTCCGTGATGACATCCATTAGCGCTAAGTCATTGCGCTTAGCAATCAACTTCTGCAATCCTGGCCACACGGTTCCCTTGATAAGCTGGAACATAATGTTTGAGTCCGCCTCATCTTGTGCTGAGTATCCGCAATCTTTGGACTTATTCTGTATTCTGACCACAAATTCACTGACACTTTCACCTGCACCTTGGGTCAGGAAAGAGAGCTCGAGTCTGGCACACCACTTGTTCACCGTACCGCGCATGTGCTGCTGGAACTTGTTGAACACGTTGTCGACTTGCTTCTTCTCCTGGTCGCTTGTGTTCCACGCCGCCATGAGCTCGACACCGCACAGGCCTGCGCTTGCTACCATATGATGCCACTTCTCGTCATCAGAAATCTTGTTGATCATGAAGTACGAGTCCATCATTGCACGTCACTGTTCATAGTTACGTTTCGGGTTCTTCTCACTCCATTTCAGCATCGGCAGTGGTATCCCTCCCACAACTTGTGCCTTCTGAGCTGACTGGACTTTGCTTGTCAGCTGCTGAAGAATTGCTGGCAGTAATCCCACGTTCACACCTGCTGCCTCACGTGGCTCGTTCTATGGTTCTGGATCCCCATCACAACTTCTTCACCGCACGCTGGACAACCTCCTGGTCACTCGCACACACAAGACAGCACGTCTCGTAACCAAATACTTTTCCACGCTTGACACTCCCAGTTCTCACACTCAGTCTTACTCTTCGGTCGTTGGCTGTATCCCTGGTCACACTATGTTACAGACTTGTAACACGTAACACTGTCATTGGGTAACCACTTACACCGCTGCCACCATGTTAATCGTTGGTGACTTTGGAGACTGAGGAGACTGCCGAGTTATGACTATCCTTTAATTTCCAATGTCTTTATTGTTCACTTTTATTCTTCATTCATACATCAATCACATACATATATATATATATATATATACATATATATATATATATATATATATATATATATATATATATATATATATATATATAACATGCATCAGCCTATCATAATGAAACTGCCGTGTACTCTATACCTCGGATATAGTGACAATAGTACTAGACGCATATGTACCGGTGCGTAGTGATTATATACACAGACACCAGACATGCTGACATGCCTGTCTGCATGTTCACCTTGAACCATATGATCACAGAACGTGACTAACATACATGCTTCATGGCTAAGTACGTTTCACCTTGATCTACATATAACTGAGGCTAATATAACAACATGTCATATCACTGGGCACAAGTATATACAACTGTACGAGGTGCACTATGAATTGAACCGCGTAACAGATATAGTTGTCAAGATACACTGATAAGAATACTCTAGGACTGGCGTACATGCATAGATGATAAGAAATTTGTTGCGGCTATCCTCATGGATTTGTCTAAAGCCTTTGATTGTCTACCGCACGATTTATTACTATTGAAACTTAAAACGTATGGTATATCTGAAAGTGCTCATAAACTTTTTGAAAGTTATCCTTGTAACAGAAAACAATGTGTCAAGATAGATACGTAGTTCATTCTTAGAAATTTACAAAGGAGTACCGCAAGGGTCTATATTGGGACCTGTTCTATTTAATATTTTTTATAAATGGCATCTTTTGTTTTATTTCAAAAGGCTGCTTATATAATTATGCAGATGATAACACTTTGACATACTCTGATTATAGTATTGAAAATCTAACTAAAGCTATAGAGGAAGAGAGTGAAATATTTTTATCCTGACAAGTTTCAGGCTATTGCTATTGGCAAAAGGACATTCAATCAAAATATCTCTTTTAACATAAATGGCAATATAATAAAATGTGATGAGGAAGTTGAGCTTCTAGGTGTTACTTTTGACTTCATGTTAAATTTTAATTCTCACATTTCTAGTATCTGTAAAAAGGCTTTAATGCAGTTAAATGTCTTGAAAAGAATTGGTGGTCATTTGAATAGGCTTGGTAAATTAACTATTTACTACTATTTTATTTTATCAAATTTGAATTACTGTCCTTTAGGTTGGCATTTTTGTGTTGAGAACAATACAAAAAAGCTTGAATCTATACAAGAGAGAGCGTTACGTTTTATATATGAAGATGAAAATAGTAGTTATGAAAAACTGTTAGAAAAATCTAAAATGCCTTCACTTAAAATTAGAAGGATGCTTTATCTTGCCATACAGGTTTTTAAAATTATTAAAAAACAAACACCTATTTATTTACATGATTTGGTCAATGTTAAGAACTTAAAATACACTTTTAGATACAAGAATTTATTAGAAGTGCCAAGAATAAGAACAACGAAATTTGGCTTGCACTCACTGCGCTATGCTGTGCCAAAAATTAGGAAAGAACTTCCAAATGATTTTAGAGTGTTAAATAACTTATCTATATAAATTTATTTTAGTGTATAATGTGTAATTGTATATATGTATTGTTGGTTTCTGTAGCTGAGTGGTTTCTGGTGGTAATTTTTGGAGAACCCCTCCCATCGGTACAGCAATTTCTAACCTCATTTCTTTCATACAGTACAGGATGGTCTTCTAGGAATCAGGAGTTATAATTTTTGGAATGTGCCAAGATATGTTTTTTTCCACCATTTAAAAATGGCCGCCATGATTTTAGGAAATTACACTACAGAATGATTTTATCTCAATATTTTTTCAATACAACAACCTATAATGTTCTACTTGCACATGATCATAGACAATTGACAGATATAACTACATATAAACTAAATTTTGAATTGTATTGAGGTCAAGGTCATTTTAGTTGACCTTGAACTAAAAAAAAATAAAAAAAATCAAGGTTTGACCTACTATCATTTTGTTTTAGATATGATACATAACACTTTATGATAATTTGATCCTGCCAACTTA
This sequence comes from Streblospio benedicti, assembly GCA_019095985.1. Lineage (NCBI taxonomy): Eukaryota > Metazoa > Annelida > Polychaeta > Spionida > Spionidae > Streblospio > Streblospio benedicti. The sequence goes on from JAGTTF010005754.1 coordinate 76,147, forward strand.
GTTCCACACTTGTTAGCATCATTTTAGTGCATGAATGCTTAATCTAAACACATTATTCACAAGTACAGTAACCATTTTTGAAAGGCCTTCTTTTATATTCATTTTGTGTTTTTTTCAAAGTTTTTATTGAAACAAGTAACTGTAATAATCTTCCAATTCTGGGTGTTAGTAACCAAACTGACATAACTACTCTTTCAGTGTGACCATTAAAAAATGTTTTGTAAGAATTTTCAAGATGGCCGCCATTTTTCAAGATGGCGGCCATTTCAATGATACAATACTCGTTTGGTCTAAAAATTCGAATGCCTGGACAGATTTAGCTGATTTAAATATATACTAACTTTTCCACAATTCAAAATATTAGTGTATACTATTATATCAAAATAACAGTCATATAGGATATACAAAATACAGAGAAAATCTGATAATATGAATAATGATCAATAATATAAACATAGTGAGAGTGCAAGTTTATTTTGAAATAGTTGTGAAAGGCATTGTATACAGTTCAATCAATTAATAGTCCATTAGTAAAACCTTTGTGTTGCGTTTTGTCTGTATAACAACATAGTTTATAACAATATATACAATATCATTTAGTAGTGATTTCTTAGCATCTGAATTCATCATCGTAGAAGGTAAAAAAACCTACTCAGATGCTTCTTTCTGTCATATCTCTTGTCATATCTCATATAAACACGTGAAAAAAGTTCTTATGGTTAATGATTACAAACCATGGTCATTCAAAATCCCAGAGAAACGCCAACGTCAAGAAACCGAAGAAAACTTGGATGGATCATAGCACACATTCCCTGTACAGATCCCGTATATGCAAGGAACTTCAGAGGTGATCCAGAGAATCTTCAAAATGGCTGATAAAACATATTTTGGCACATTTCCAAAAATTATAACTCCTGGTTCTTAGTAGACCATCCTATACTGCATGAAAAAAATCATATTAGAAATTGCTGTACCGATGGGAGTGTTTACTCCGTATTTAGGTGGGTTTCCTGAAAATTGCCACTGGTCTATATGATATTTGTTATAATGTACCGACTTTTAAATAAATATTACTTGACTTGACTTGACACAAGAAAATGCTAAATGTTTCCCAAAGTGACTACTCATTGTCTTCTTGTGATGGACTAGAACAACTATTTAAACAAATGTTTCCTTGTGCAACATCGATGATTTTTCCCTTTGCAGAACAAAAACAACATGCATATTGTCTGATGTCATTTGGCTTGGAGAAGCTTTTGAGAAAACAGCAAAAGCTGTGACATTGAGCATAATACATCGTAAAGGTTCCAATATGTATCTTCAATTATTCTTTAAATCATGAATAATGGAACCCAGGATGAACCCAATATACATTCATTGATAAAAAATAGTTTCAGGCCCCAGGCCGCAGTCTTGACATGTGGAATGGTTAGGGACTGTCCAAAGAAAAAAAAATCGATATAATGATTCACACACAATTATATAAAGACCTATGTCCATTAAAATGCCTGAGTGCTCTCGGGGTTAGGAGGCTGGTATACTACTACACAAATATTCACATGAGGTCCATGATATGTACTCGTAGGGTACTAGCCACTGAGACGGCTAGGGGGATGTGTATCATGAGGTAAATACAGTAAGATATGCCCATGTTTCAACTAGTTGAGTAAAAATCAAATTCTATGTTGATTATTACACTTTCAACCGAAAGAATATATTTCACAAACATGAACACGTTTAATGCTGGGTTGCAGAGTATGGAGGGATCTTCCTGGACAACGATGTAATCGTCCTTCGTCCGTTCTCTGACCTTATGAACTACACAGTGGTGATGAGCCGGGAAACGTCAGACTCTGTGGCAGCAGGTCTAATAGTGCGTATTGCATGATTCAACACACTACAGACCTGCCAACTATTCTAAAATTTCGAAATTCTTCCGAAATTTGAGCCTGATTTCAAACCTTTCGATGAAATCGTGTGTATTCCAAATTTGAAGGAAAATGAGCAAGTATGCTTTAGAAATCTACGCTGTTTTCATTCGCCATGACACCTGTGCCGGCACTAATTTTTTTTATTAATTTTTTTTAAAATTATTTTTATTTATTGATGAATAAAGAAATGAAAGAATAATGTAGAAAAAAATAAGAACCAAGTCTATCTCATGATTGTTCTGCTTAACATAATCTGTAATTGCTCTCTTATGGATCTGGGTGAGGGATTCTTTTCTCGCTGCTCTGGTGAATGATCCCTTGGTGTTCTGATCCACATCCTTCATATGTTCCTTCACACAAGTGCCAAACTTTCTGCCAGTTTCCCCCACATATACACTTTTACGAGATTTACATTTGATCTTTAAACTACTTCATCTTTCAAGCTTTTTTTGCTTATGCTTTGGGTTTTGAAAATGGCAACATCAGTTGTCGAAACTGTCAATCATTGTAAGAATTTTTTGTGTTGTGTTAAGATGAACTTTGTATATATATATGGATTCTAACATGATGGTCACATTCAAGGATCAATCGAAAATCATCATAACTATCTGATTGTGCAACATACTCATACAGATGGTTCCATATGGTGGTAAAATGAAGCCTATTAATGTGTGATTTCTTTTATGTTACATATCAAGTGATATTTGTGAATTTTTACCACAGCTTTCTCGGCTGAAAAAATCTATGTTAAGGAGCAAGTTTATCGTTCTTGTGAATGATTTTCGTAAGCACGAATAAAACCTGAATTTATAATTCTTCACAAATCGTTTCAGAAGTAAAAAACAAAATTTCAAAATCTTTAAAGATACTTTTGTAACTTAAATTTCTAAAAACATAACATAACATAATTTTATTTCAGATAAATTACATGTATATACATATAAAAATCCATAGAAATTGTTAATTGGAATAATACATTATGTACAAGTTAGTATCACATTATCTTTTACGAATATAGTTGATCTATCCACCTTTTAAACAAGTTGGAACATCTAAAAAACATAGCCTCTGCAATGGTTGCAACAATAATATTAGAGCTAGTAAAAATACGTTCTTTTAAGCTAAAAATCAATTTACGTAAGATAACAGGGTAACAAAATGGTGGCATCTTCAAATACGTGTACATCCACCGAAACAATCAAAGCGTGCTAGGAGAGAAAATACCTGAGAAAAACACATTACTGCATTTAATTAACTAATCTATTTTATTGAATTTTAGCTGAGTGAAAAACGTGCTGCATTCTTTACCAAGTGGGTGAAACAGTACAAGCAATACCAACCACAGTATTACAATTTTAATTCCAATCGTATCTTAAGCTCGCTAGCAAAGATCGAACCTCATTTACGCAGTCCACGCTATTCGATCGACGTTCTTCCAGGAAACTTCACGGATCCTTATCCTCCTAGATCACATGGAAAGTACATCTTGTACTGTGGACATTACGACCTGCAGCATAATTATGCGATTCACATGTACAAGGAAAAAGAACATACTGTTCGCTTATGAGGATGGCGCTCATGGG
>JAGTTF010005754.1:79760-96283 GCA_019095985.1 Streblospio benedicti
AAAGTTTATGCAACAGGCCGAGGTGCTTTTTTAGTCATTGCAGTGTAAATATGGATGTTGGCAGCCATCTTGGATTTTGGAAGCAACTGATTGTCTGGGAGCATACCTTAAAAGCCCTGTATACAAAGTTTTACGCTTTCTGCCATAAGTTCAGGGTCAGGATTCGCCCACTCGTCCGCTCGTATTTTTGTTGTATTATGTTGTTGTTCGAGTGTTGTTTGATAATTGACTATATTTAGTATTTATTTTAAAGAAATAAATAAGTCGTTTTTGGAACACTGTTTTATAGAAACATCTAGAACATTCCAAACCCAATGTATTGACGTCACGTTCTTGACGTATGACAAAAGTACAAGGACAATAAAAAAGTTTTGTCCATAACACAACATTCCCCCTTGTTGGCCATGAAGTAAATACAATGCAGAACAATTGTCTTAACAATCTAACAATTATGTGACATACTACTTTAAGTTATAAACAAAGTTCTACTGTTCAATTAGTCTCTGAGGAGGTCGTGACACTCTCCCAGATCTTGTGCGGTATGCATTGTCCTTGCTCGGAGTTGTCACTGGAGGGTTTGGTGTTGGACTGCTTTCAGTGGGTGCCGATGGTGAAGTGGTTGCTGGCACCATTGGTGTGACGGTTGGTGGTGTTGACATCCGCGATGGTACTGGAGGGTCCAGATCTTGAACTGGCTGGCTCCACTGACATGGCTGCATCTGGTTCTCTTCAGCTCTGGGTCGAAGTAACACACGATTGCGTGCTAAGAAACGTCCGAGGAATCTTTTGCACCTGATGGTGTAGGATCGTGGTTCGGTCCTTTTCCTACTATCATTCCTGGAGCCCATGTTCGTTTTTGCCACATCTTGGTAGTAGATTTTGTCATCAACTTCTAATTCATCGAGAGGTTTGCTGTGCAAATTATATCTATTTTCACCATAGCTCCTACTTGCCTCCTGTTGTATTCTCTGCTCCTCAGTAGTGTTTGACTTCACGTGTACTGGTAAATTACATTGAATTTTGCGACCAAATAATATTTCAGCTGGTGATGGTAATTTCGGACCAATTGGGGTGGTGCGGTAGATTAGTAGTGAAGGCTGTTGTTTATTTGTCTTATTGAATATGCATTTTACTGTCCTAATCATTCTTTCAATGAATCCATGTGATTTGGGGTGATGTGGTGAGCTTGTCTGGTGGATGATGCCGTTTTCATTAGTCATTTCTTTATATTCATGTCCGATGAATTGTGGGCCATTGTCTGAAATGATGGTGTGGGGTATCCCATCATACAAAATACCTTGTTTGTAATTTCTGTCACATTTTTACTTGATAGTGATGAAAGTTTCTCAACTACTGGATATTTTGAGTGGTAATCTGCTATTATTAAATACCATTGATTATTGTGCATAAATAGGTCTGTTCCTATTGTGTGCCATGGTATTGGTGGATAATCTATGGGCATTAGCGCTTCTTTAGTCTGCGAGGCCTGATATTCTTGGCATTTTTTGACAGGTTGTAACAAGTTCTTCTATATCCTTGTTGATTCCCGGCCAGTATACACTGCTTCTAGCTCTTCCTTGACATCGTATGATGCCTTGATGTCCACTATGAATTGCCTCTAAGTAATCTTTTTGTAACTTGGCTGGGATAATAATTTGCTCTCCTTTCAAAATCATGCCATTTTCCAGACTCAGTTCATCTCTAAATGACCAGTATGGCTTTATGTCTTTGTGAAGGTCACGTTGTCTTGGTGGGAAACCTTGAAATATGTACTTCATTAACTGGTGTAGTGTGTTGTCTTGTTTTGTTGCTTCTTTTATTTCCTCAAGTTTCTGTCCACTGAACTGAACAAAACAAACTTGGATGTTTAAAGGAATCTGTGGACTTTCAATCGAGGTTGGTAGCCTTGATAATCCATCTGCAAGTATCATTTCTTTTCCAGGTCGATATTTGATGGAGTAGTCATATCGTTGTAAGCGAAGAAGCATGCGTTGGAGACGAGCCGGGGCTGCAGCAAGGCTCTTCTTTGTAATCATCTCCAAAGGCTGATGATCAGATTCAATAACGAATGGTGCGCCGTACAGATAAGTGTGAAATCTTTCTGCGCCAAAGACACACGCTAAAAGTTCTCGTTCATTGTTTGCATAATGAGTCTCTGTTTCTGTCAAGCTTTTTGCTGCATAAGCAATAACTTTATCATCCTGTATCAAAGCTGCTCCCAATGCATTCAAGCTGGCATCTACTTGTACCACTGATGGTTTTGTTGGATCAAAATACTGTAGTGCACTAGCATTGGTGATGAGTTGTTTAAGGTTATCAAACGCTACTTGTTGTTCGTTGTGCCATTGAAATTCTGCATCTTTTCTGCAGTAGCTGTCTGAGGTGATGTGTGTGATCACTAAGACGTGGAATGTATGCTGAGAGATATGTTATCATCCCGAGAAATGTTTGAAGTTCTTGCTTGTTTGAGGGCTCTTTCAGTTTGACAATAGCTTCAACTTTCTTTGGGTCAGGCTTTACTCCTTCTTTGCTGTAGATGTTGCCAAAGAATTTCACTTCTGATGCTTTGAGCTTGCACTTTCCAGGGTTGAAAACTAAGCCTGTCTTCTGAGCTCTTTTCATCAATTGACTCATGTTGTTGTCATGTTCTGCCTCAGTGTTTCCAAATACTGTTATGTCATCAGCAATTGAAACAACTCCTTGTAGATCTTGTAGAATCTCATCCATGGCATGTTGAAATACATCCTGGCTTGTTTTTAAACCAAAAGGTAGTCTTTTGAAACAGAACCTTCCAAAGGGGCTATTAAATGTTGTCAGTACTTGGCTCTCTTGGTCAAGAGGTACGGCCCAGTACCCGGATCTTGCATCCAGTTTACTAAATACTGTTGCACCTGCAAACTTGTGTGATAGCTCTTCAATGGTGGGAGTATGGTGTTGTCCTCTTTTAAGTGCCTTGTTGAGGTCACGAGGGTCGAGGCATATGCGTAAAGAACCATCTTCTTTCATGACATAGGTTATTGACGAAACCCAATCTGTTGGTTCATTCACAGGTCTGATGACATCAAGGTCAATCATTCTCTTTAGTTCTGCTTGAATCTTTTCGCGTAATTGTATTGGTGCTTTGCGTGGTGGATGTTTGACTGGCTGAGCATTGTCTTCAAGTGTCAGGTGATAAGGCTTCTGAAAATGTCCTATACCCTTAAATTGATCTGGATATAGTTTGATGAGATCATCAAGGTTTTTGATACACTGAGGTGTTGTTTCTACTGAACATTGCAATTTGACCATTCCGAGATGTTCACATGTATTCAAACCAAACAGCACTTGACCATTAGTGTCTGCTAGGTAAAATTCTTCTTCACGTTTTATGTCTTGGAATGTGCATGGGAAGGTGATGATTCCATGGTGATGGATTGTTCCTCCATTGTAATCAGTAAGTATGGCGTTCGAATGCCTGATGTTTGCTTGAAATGGTTGTATTTTCTGCATTTGTTGGTATATACGCATTGGTAGGATGTTTCCTTCAGCTCCAGTGTCAATTTTCCCTCTTAGATTTGTAGTAATGTTTTCTGCTACCTCAATTTGTATTGTTGCTTTTTGCTTCTGTTTTTTGTTTTGTTTGATTGCTATGTACATTGACACGTATGACTTCAAAGTGAGAGTTTCAAATGTTGGATCTTGGTTACTTGAAGATTCATGATTGTTGTGATCAATAGCATGGAAGTTTCTTGATTTTTTATGAGATTGTTGTTTCTGATTGTTTGGTTGTTGTTTAAGAGGGTTGTTGGGATTAAGACAGACTGATGCCCAGTGTCCTAAACGTTTACATTTGTGACATTGACTTTTACGAGCCGGACAGTCTTCTTTCCTGTCATGTGAACGTCCACAGTTGAAACAACCTGATTTTTTATCTTTGTCGTTGTTGAATTGTTCCTTGGGTTTGTTTTTGTTTTGATGTGTCGCTTGTTTCTTTTGTCCAGTGTGTTTTTTTTATGGCACTCACATTTGTTTCAGTGTTAAAGTGTTGTAATTGAGTTTCTGTTGCTTCAAATGTTCTAGATATCTCTACTGCCCTGTCGAGAGTTAGTGTTGCGGGGTCAAGGTCTAATAACTTCTTTCTGACTTGGCTATGTGCGGTACCTTTAATCAGTTGATCTAGAATATTATCATCAGTGTTGTTTGGGTTTGAAAAATTGCATTTTACTGCTTGTGCACGTAGACGTATGAGAAATTTGTCAATGGGTTCATGGGACTGCTGTTTGAGGTCTCTTAGTTGAAATCTAGCCAATCTAAAATTAGCCTTGGGTTCAAAATATTGTTGAAAGAGATCCCATATGCGTTTTGGGTCATTCTTTTCAGCATCTGATATGTTTGACCAGTTGTCAAAAATTTCAACAGCTTGAGGGCCCATCCATAACAAAATGTAACTTACAATTTCACTGCCGTTTTTGTTAGAAAATGCGGGTGTCGACAACATGAGTTCACAGTATCTTCTGAACTTCTTGTATTGTTGTGGCATGTCGTTGCTGTCCCAATCCAGTGTCGGGGGTTTGATGTTGTCAGATGCATAAACGTATTGAATAGATTGTTGTACCGGTACTTGGATTTGTTGTGGTTGTTCTGGACCTTGAGCTGCTGGAGCGTCATCCTCGCCTGCCATGTTGCCACGTGGACACTTTTATGACCGTTGTAGTTCGTCAGAAAAAATCATGCAATACTCTGCTTGTTGTTGTTGGCTGGGCTTCTTTTTTCAAGTCCGCTAAGCTGCCACCATGTTGTATTATGTTGTTGTTCGAGTGTTGTTTGATAATTGACTATATTTAGTATTTATTTTAAAGAAATAAATAAGTCGTTTTTGGAACACTGTTTTATAGAAACATCTAGAACATTCAGAACCCTATGTATTGACGTCACGTTCTTGACGTATGACAAAAGTACAAGGACAATAAAAAGTTTTGTCCATAACACAACATTTGCTACCCCAGGGGATATGGTCTCCCCAGAACAGGATCAATCCAGGCTTCAAAAACAATAATGAGCAATTCTAAGGCATCGACCATTTGATCTCAGGGGGGAGGGGGGCAGCTATTTTCACCATAGCTTCAATTATTTTTTTTTCATGAAATTTGACATCTAATTATTTTTCTCTTAGATTACTGAACCTCAATTATTTTTTTAAGCTGTATAAAGCTGTTTAAAGGCATATTTGACAATTATTTTTTTTCTAGCCTAATGAAACCTTATTATTGTTTTCACCAATTTTCAGCCTTGCGTTATTTTTTTTATATTTTTGCTGCCCCCGAGATCAAATGGTCGATGCCTAGACGAGATGAACTTTATAGGATAGCGGCGTGTTAGCCCAAATACAATACAGAGGGGGGAAATATAACTATATTTGAGATATGAGAATGGCCCTTGATTTTTTATTAGAAATGAGAATGGGGGTCACTTTTCTTGGAGAATTGTGAGAAATGGTGAAACTGTGAATTTGTGAAATGAGAATAGTTAGAAAATTAGTGAGAATGATCCTGGAATTTTGCTGAGACTTGGGAATGGGATAAGGTATATCGCCCCCTCAATACAAGACAAGATGCACACACATGTAATATCATAAATATATTATGGACTGGAATTGCTTACCTTCAAATACCTCTCCACACTTTTAAACGTCACGTATCTAGCAAAGGTAAAGTAATCCGAATTATCATTGTTGAGTGGATTGAATTGGATGAGGTTCACAACATTTGGTATCTTGGCAACGTCTGGATTGAGAACAAGCCTATTGCTGTGCATGTTGGACACTGGAATAGGGCGAAGGTCATCGTTCAGTAGAGTTGTCAGGTGCTGATCGCCAAACACCTGCTTCCCGTTGTTGTCTTGGCCAGACACGTTCCTCATTTTTTGCAGACTTTCAATATGGTTGACAATGTCCTCTTTGGGCAAGGTCAGTGCTGGTTCAGGAGGTGGCGGGGGTTTGCGTTTACGTTCTGGCCTTTCTACGTCTTTCCAAAGCCTTGTCGGAAATGTCCCATCAGTCCCCGTTGGCCAAAGAACCTTCTTCTTGACATTAGCCTCCTTGCCAACCAGTTTCAGCAGAGTTTCGTCGTCAATGAAGATGATAATAAGCACCAGAAAAGTGACCACACACATATACGGACTGGGCAGCCATCCCGGCCATGTCAGTGTCCACGTCGTGGAGGCTATTCGGGGCATCTTTAACTTGTAACCGACCATATTCTCAGAAAAATGATTCTGAACTAAACATCCGCGGTCCCACTCGTAATTGTAACAACACTGTCTCTGAGTCGTTGTACTTTTGAAGTTTTAGAACTTCGTCTGCGAGAAAGATGCTCCTAGAAAACGTTAATCCTTTAAAATCACAATATATCACTGGAAAAGACTTGAAACGCGCAAACACGTGGCTTGTTTGCTTACTGAAGTGAACGTGACAGTAGATACTATATCAAGTGGGTACACGTTTGACTATCACTTTGACTTCGTACGTCAAACGTTTCTCCCTACCCATGGGGGTATAGTCTAGGCATATAGGTATACCCCCTCTGGATCTTAAAATCCCTGTCACAAAGGTGAGAAAATAAATAAATTTGTCAGAAATTTTAACAAACCATTTTAAAGTTTGCCACAATATACTATATATATAAATATGTCCCTCAACAAAATAAATATGACTGTCCTTGATAATGTTGCCTCTTGACCTTCATACTGTCCTTGAGAAATCAACTTTTCCTTCAAAATGTACTTTCCTTTAGCTTTTTACATGTATAACACCAGGTTGTCACCAGCTGACACCAATAGCAACAGAAGAGTGAAGTTGAGTAGTTCATAAATTCAGCTGATGATTTAGTTGAAGATTCAGTTGAAGATTACGTCGAAGATTATATCGAAGAGTGTCCTAATAATATGACCATTTTTTATTCACAAGTTGACAACAGTAAATATTACCATGAAAGCATACAATTATGGGGTTTAACAACATTTGAGAATATATTGCTAAAATAAATGAGAGCCTACCAAATATGTACTTACATTGTATCTTGTATATCAATAACTTGGACTGTCTTTTCCAACAGTTTTCATTTCTTATTAACAATGTAGATTTAGAATTTAGAAATAGACCTGGTTGTTGTTCAGCCGAGAGACATGCCAAAGTGAATTTTTCCTAACCCTATTGCTATACTGCATGTTTTGGTATCTCAGCCAAATACAATACTTATATTTGCATATTATACATGTTACACTCCAATGCTTGGGAGGCTACTAACAGACCCAACTGACACCACCTAACACCACATGAGTTCTTTATGATTTTGATAAAATGCATTATGATTTTCTTGAAGGCTGCTTTAAAAGAAAAAGAATTTGTCATGGGATGACTCCCATAGAATGGTCAAGATAATGAGAAATATATCACAGAACTGCTAGTGCCAGCAAGATGTGGCGGTTTTGAGCAATAGCTAGAGACAGCCTAGGTGTCAATGTCCGTGGGTTGAGCTAGGGCCAAGGGTGTGACGTAGTGGTGTATTAGAGGCACTGGGGAAGTCCACCCAGCCCTATAAAGCTGGTGCACGCACTTCCTCTGCCTCTTTTGCAGCCAAGACACAGACCTGAAGCTCTCTTTAGAAACAGTAGTTGAGAGATGATACAATAAGATGCGGTCAGGTACTAATCATTGAAGAGAAATAAATAATGGAAACTGCACTCGATTGTTGACAACCGAATGATGTATCCACAACACACACATTAGAAAATGCGTAGAGCACGGCTCGCGTGCTCGTTAGTTTCCGGTGGGTCTAAACCCTACATCCACAAGTATCAAAGCAGCCGTGACGCGGCCGTAGACGCGGGGACTAGGCAGTGAGCCCCCTAATCTGCACGGCACGGCAGCCGGGACCTGCCGGCGACACCTAACGGCCGTGAGATACTAGTATGAAATGCATAGCTAATGAACTTGTTTGATAATAATAACGGACAAGTTTTCTGTGTGCAAAATGAATTATGCTACAAAAGTTGATTTTCATTGTAAATTTTACAGTTGTGTTTAACTTATGGACCGTGTATTTGCGAAGGGGAGACAGATTCTATGTAGCAATATACGTGCTGGCGGAAAATGATAAGGTGTGTGGTTCACACTATATTTCCATAGTTTGTATTTTGAAATTTGTGCTTCATGTATTACAGCATAAGTTATAGATACTGAATAGAGAAGGTTGACTGTCCCGACGTAGCTTACATTATGGACTGGGACTGTGCAGGGTCCGCTTGGGGTTGTGAAATCTGTCTTCAACTATATCTGTCGTTGGTAGAAATATTCTTGCTAAAAATATGAATTGTTTAATCAGTAGCAAACTATTTACATGCAATATTATTACGGACTTTGGATGCTTCTTCTTTAACCCTAATCAGTATATTAGGGGTCCGTTCGAACCCCAGGGGTATACTTTTTGTGATATCATTTTATCCGCCTGATATTTCTTCTTTTCCTTTTAAGTAGTTGTCACCCTATATCTTGCCTTTATCACCGACCGAAGATTATCTGATTTGGTTAAATATTAGGACTTACATGAAAAAAACAGACCCCACTCCCGTAGAGAACAGAAAATGCAGGTTGCAATGAAGAAAAAATTCATTGAAGTCATTTAATGAAGTAGTCAGCTCATTTAGGGAGTGGTCATTAAATACCAGGGGGGGCGTGAAGAGAAATAGTTATCTCGACATTTTTTCTCGCGCCCCCATTGTCATGTATATTTATTTTTCATGCCCCCCTGGCACTTGGCATGTTTTTTTCATACTACCACTACCACACACAGAATTTGCAAGTGACTAATTTTTGACATGGTATCAAATTGTCTTTATTAAGTGTTAAACAATTGAAAGTAATAGATACATTTTCTATCATTAACAGGAGTTTTGATTTTGGTTGCCTACCAATCTCTATTTTTAATTTATGATCTCAACCTGAATAGGTTGCATCACATTTATATCACATTTCACACACTTAATTAAATACAGACAATTCACCATTCACGCTCAAGATTTAGAGCAAATCACCAATCACTGCCTTTGTAATGATCACCAGTCACCAATAATAGGTTCCATCACAATTCATTTTACAGGCAAATCACGCTCAAGATTTAGGGCAAATCACCAATCACATTCTTGCTATATGATTCAAGTGTCTGAAAGCTTTATCAGACCTATCAACATCTTGAGAAGCAATTCTTCCAGGATCCGGCTCTTCTACCAGTGTGAGTATACACATTTATGGTCTCTTGGTCAATATCACTGTCTTCACTACTACTACTAGTATCGTAACCGCATGATGTGGATGGTCCAAAAGCTGCTATGACCTCATCATCATCTGATGATTCATCAGATGATCCATCTTTAAGAGGAATATTAAGGGTCTTTTCTGTTTAATCGAAGCATCTTGGAGATAGAAATGGGCTTTGATTCTTTCAACCTTGTCTTTTATATCAACTTTTTGACAGGTTAAACTTGTCAAAAGGTACAGTCTTAGCTGAGCAACAGTAAGCTTAGCAATGGAGTTATCAGATATCAGATCTTTCCATTCAAAATCATCAAAACACTTATCCCTCATTGCAGCTTTTGACTTTGCTCGTTCTCCTGCTCTTAATTCTGATGAAAACTTTAACTCTTCCATGTGTTTGATATATAAACTAGCAGCTTCTGTAGTAACTATATACTGTGAGCAAAAATCAGCTATTGCTTGATGTGACTTTGATGATATTTCATATCTTCTTAAAGATTGGCTCTTGGTGCATAGTCATCAACATTTCTCCCATCACATGGAGTATCAAACACATCTTCATAATGCCCCGCATTAGAGTTTGATGGGGCTGGGGGATTCTCTGCAATCAAAGTTAAAGTTCATTTCTGTCTGTAGCTAGTAATTGACATAATGAACATGAGATCATGCCTTTTTAATGCACATTAAAAATCTGACATTTGTTTAGGCCAAAGTATTAATGAGGTGCACTTCACACATGTAGGCCTACTTACTATTATACTGATGGACGTTGTATTCATGCAACTTTGCCATTCGAAAATAGAAGCAAATCATCAAAGGTAAGGGTAGACAAACAAAGCTTCGAAGCTTCGTTCCATTCCTAGAAAACCATCAATATGAAATATTGTGATGGAAAAGGGGGGAGATACATGGCTTATGCACCGCTGAACAATGTCATTTGAATTCCATAATCGTTTACTTTATTTTCCATATGTAGAATCATTTATCTTAGCTCAATATTTTGAACACTAAATTAAATATATTGAATAAATTGATAAACTTAATATACAGTCTGCCTAAATCAATACATCCAGCGGCCAAACCATTGCATATACATTAAAACTATGCTGACAAACTTTTTTTTGTCAAAATGCTTTGGCTACCTTTTCAAATAGTCCAGTTTAAACACTGATGTATCATAGAAAAATGTATATTACACAAGGTTTTAGCTGACGTACATAAGTAGATAGATATGAATCTATTGGAACAATAATTGAAGAATCTATGCAGTGTTTGTCTGGTGCTCGAGGACTGGTAAGCAACATGCTTCGTTTGTTTACTGTGTACATATTTACTTGAGCCTTTTACTGGAGATGAAATGTGTGCAAAAATAAATATCAAGACAGGTCTTTTTGAAGAACAGAGTGCCACCCACGCCCCTCTTTTGCATGACACCTCAAGGGTTTTGAGAAGAAAAAGACATACACAAAATTTGATAATATCTTACCTAGGTTTTAAATTCTTCTTGAGAACAGAGTTAGTCGGAAGATTACGTCCCTTCAATGATTGGTTGTTTTTATGTGGCAGACTGTGTAAAGTCCATCCCAACAACACATACATCTATTTAAAAAGCTCCTTTTTCCCACAAAATATTCCATAGTGGAATGAACCACAAGGGGTTCAAAAGCATGACCACAAGAAGTTCAAATGGTCATCTGATTTACATGATGGGTCTAGGTTAATTTGTAAAATGATGCATGGATGAATTACTTGCAAGCAGTTTTTATAAGCGTGTGCATTTTATGACTTCTATGTCGCTAATTCACCCAAACATGAATGCACAAAGCAACATGTTTAAAACAAATATAGTAGAGTATTTGATCTATCGTCCCCAATCAGCCGTATTGGCCCAGCAATCACAGTTATTGTTCTGCACTTGTGCAGAGTATTCTCTATTTGTCTCACACTCTCCTAAAACCTGGAGGGTAGGACTGGGTAGGTTTCAAGCGAGTTTGAAGCAAATGTGAGGCGAGTGCCCCCATGCCCCCAATGGAAAGTAGGTCACGAATGGGGGCGTTCTCGGCGTTTTCACACACACCAATCGGCCTCTTGCACAAATCTGGCGTATTGGCCAGCAAAGAAATGGGGGCTATTGATTTTTTATGTTTTAGGTTTTGTATTAGGGTTTCCTGTGTGGGAAAACAAATTGACAGACTTGTGTTTTATTTATGGGATATGAACTGCCATGTGAATATTGATCTCTGGGTGTTGAGAAGCTAAACACAGTCACAGTTAGTGTTTCATAAGCCAATGTTCACAATACAGCTTCACAAATAGGAATTAGACCAATCAAATCATTATCCATTCAAAAATATGTTTTCAGCATGACGTTTGATGTGCATGTATAATAATGAAAAACATTAGTTTTCACGATGTGAATTATATTTTGATATGTCAAAAACAAATTAAAGCTATTGTCTCAACCTCCGGCTATATTCATAACAAAACTAAATACATTTCAAACAAAATAATTGAGAGGAACATTTAATAGTGAAGCATTTCTAGTTACGCTCCTTTTTCAATCAACCCACAACGTACGTATCATACTGAGGATATGAGGTTGTACATGTCCTTTTACTTTGTAATAAAATCTACATGGTTTAAGGTTGTTTTGTTGCTGGCAATCATTTTTGCAAATAAACCTGAACCTACCATGAGCATCATATTATGATTTTTCACTTCCTGGCTGTTACGATAGCTACTAATATGTTCTAGGTGAACATATCTGTTGCTATTAAAGATCTCCCAACCCCCAAAATTTTGTTTGGGCGAAAAAACCCCAGAAAAGTTTTTTATTTTTAAAACCCCCCCAAAAACATCCAAATTTTAACACCGTACCCCTAAAAAAACATAAGGAAAAAAAAAAACAAATTCAAAGTTGCTATTGTGATATTGCATTAACACTATATCCGTTATTTTTTTGAATAAAAATAATTTGTTTGGTATAATATTTTGGCCCCAAAAAACAAAAAAATACTTTATTTAGTCGGGAAAAACCAATGTCATTGCTTGAAGGCTGCTTTATAGAAAGAATTTGTCGGGGATGACTCCCATAGAATGGTCAAGTTTGAAAATATCCCCCCCAAAAACTCTAGTGCCAGCAAGATGTGGGGTTTTGAGCAATAGCTAGGAAAAACCCCAGGGTCAATGCCCGTGGTTGAGCTAGGCCAAAGGGTGTACGTAGGGGTTATTAGAGGGGGCACTGGGTTGCACCCTCTGCCTCTTTTGCAGCCAAACACCTGGCTCTCTTTGAAACAGTAGTTGAGAGATGAACAATGAGGGCAGGTACTAATCATTGAAGAGAAATAAATATGGAAAACTGCACTCAGTTGACAACTGAATGATCACCCAAAACAAAACATTAAAAAATGGGGGAAAACAGGGTTTTATTTTCCCAGCGGGTTTAAACCCTACAACCCCCCCAAGCATCAAAGCAGCCGAATGGCGTAGCGGGGGACTGGCAGTGACCCCCCTAACGCCGGCCGGCACCCGGGACCCCGGCGACACCTAAAGCCTGAGATACTAGATGAAATGCATACAATGAACTTGTTTGATAATAATAACGGACAAGTTTTTTGTGTGCCAAAAAAAATTTTTCTACAAATGTTGATTTTCATTGTAAATTTTACAGTTGTGTTTAACTTATGGACCGTGTATTTGCGAAGGGGAGACAGATTCTATGTAGCAATATACGTGCTGGCGGAAAATGATAGGTGTTAATAGTTCACACTATATTTCCCATAGTTTGTATTTTGAAATTTGTGCTTCATGTATTACAGCATAAGTTATAGATACTGAATAGAGAAGGTTGACTGTCCCGACGTAGCTTACATTATGGACTGGGACTGTGCAGGGTCACGCTTGGGGTTGTGAAATCTGTCTTCAACTATATCTAGTTGGTAGAAATATTCTTGCTAAAAATATGAATTGTTTAATCAATAGCAAACTATTTACATGCAATATTATTACACGGACTTTGGATGCTTCTTCTTTAACCCTAATCAGTATATTAGGGGTCCGTTCGAACTTAAGGGGTATACTTTTGTGATATCATTTAATCTTTTCCTTTTAAGTAGTTGTCACCCTATAACTGTCTTTATCAACAACTGAAGATTATCTGATTTGGTTAAATATTAGGACTTACATAAAAAACAGACCCCACTCCACGTAGAGAACAGAAAATGCAGGTTGCAATGAAGAAAAGTCATTTAATGAAGTAGTCAGCTCATTTAGGGAGTGGTCATTAAACACAGAGGGGCGTGAAGAGAAATAGTTATCTAGGCATTTTTCTCGCGCCCCCATTGTCATGCAGTATTTTCATGCCCCCCTGGCACTTGTGTTTTTCATGCCCCCCCTTGTGCGCCCACTACCACACACAGAATTTGCAGAGTGACTAATTTTTTGACATGGTATCAAATTGTCTTTATTAAGTGTTAAACAATTGAAAGTAATAAGATACATTTTCTATCATTAACAGGAGTTTTGATTTTGGTTGCCTACCAATCTCTATTTTAATTTATGATCTCAACCGAGACAGGTTGCATCACATTACTCATTTCACACACACATAATTAAATACAGATTCACCATTCACGCTCAATATTTAGAGCAAATCACCAATCACTGCCTTTGTAATGATCACCAGTCACCAATAATAGGTTGCATCACAATTCATTTTACAGGCAAATCACGCTCAAGATTTAGGGCAAATCACCAATCACATTCTTGCTATATGATTCCAAGTGTGCAAGCTTTATCAGACCTATCAACATCTTGAGAAGCAATTCTTCCAGGATCCGGCCTTCTACCAATTGTGACTATACACACTTATGGATGTCTTGGTCAATATCACTGTCTTCACTACTACTACTAATTATCGTAACCGCATGATGTGGATGGTCCAAAGCTGCTATGACATCATCATCTGATGATTCATCAGATGATCCATCTTTAAAGAGAGATATTAAGGGTCTTTTCTGTTTTAATCGAAGCATCTTGGAGATAGAAATGGGCTGATTCTTTCAACCTTTGTCTTTAAAGTTCATTTCTGTCTGTAGCTAGTAATTGACATAATGGAACATGAGATCATGCCTTTTTTAATGCACATTAAAAAAATCAAACATTTGTTTCACAATGAGGTGCACTTCACACATGTAGGCCTACATACTACTATTATACTGATGGACGTTGTATTCATGCAACTTTGCCATTCGAAAATAGAAGCAAATCATCAAAGGTAAGGGTAGACAAACAAAGCTTCGAAGCTTCGTTCCATTCCTAGAAAACCATCAATATGAAATATTGTGATGGAAAAGGGGGGAGATACATGGCTTATGCACCGCTGAACAATGTCATTTGAATTCCATAATCGTTTACTTTATTTTCCATATGTAGAATCATTTATCTTAGCTCAATATTTGAACACTAGATTAAATATATTGAATAAATTGATAAATAAGGAGATAACTTAATATACAGTCTGCCTAAATAGATACATCCAGCGGCCAAACCATTGCATATACATTAAAACTATGCTGACAAACTTTTTTTTGTCAAAATGCTTTGGCTACCTTTTCAAATAGTCCAGTTTAAACACTGATGTATCATAGAAAAATGTATATTACACAAGGTTTTAGCTGACGTACATAAGTAGATAGATATGAATCTATTGGAACAATAATTGAAGAATCTATGCAGTGTTTGTCTGGTGCTCGAGGACTGGTAAGCAACATGCTTCGTTTGTTTACTGTGTACATATTTACTTGAGCCTTTTACTGGAGATGAAATGTGTGCAAAATAAATATCAAGACAGGTCTTTTGAAGAACAGAGTGCCACACCCACACACCCTCTTTTGCATGACACCTACAATGGGTTTGAGAAGAAAAGACATGCACAAATATTTGATAATATCTTACCTAGGTTTTAAATCCTTCTTGAGAACAGAGTTAGTCGGAAGATTACGTCCCTTCCAACGATTGGTTGTTTTATTTGGCAGACTGTGTAAGTCCACCCCAACAACACATACATCTATTTACAAAAGCTCCTTTTTCCCACAAAATATTCCATAGTGAAATGAACCACAAGGGGTTCAAACGCATGGCCCCGAGAAGTTAAAATGGTCATCTGATTTACATGATGGGTCTAGGTTTATTTGTAAATGATGCATGGATAAATTACTTGCAAACAGTTTTTTATAAGCATGTCCATTTCAAGACTTCTATATCACAAATTCAGCCAAACATGATTTTTAGAGCAACATGTTTAAAACAAATATAGTAGAGTATTTGAATCTATCGTTCCCACTCAGCCGTATTGAACCGGCAATCACGGTCATTGTTCCGTACTTGTGCAGAGTATTGTCTATTTGTCTCACACTCGCCTAATACCTGGAGGGTAGGACTGGGTAGGTTTCAAGCGAGTTTGAAGCAAATGTGAGGCGAGTGCCCCCATGCCCCCAATGGAAAGCAGGTCACAAATGGGGCGTTCCCGGCACTTGCACACACACACCAATCGGCCCTAGCACAAATCTGGCGTATTCGGCCAGCGGTGAAATGGGGGTGTCATGATTATGTAGGTTTTAGGTTTTGTATTAGAAACGGCCCTGTGAGGGAAACAAATTGACAGACTTGTGTTTCATTCATGGCACATGATCTGCCATGTGAATATTGATCGCTGGGTGTTGAGAAGCTAAACACAGTCACAGCTAGAGTTTTGTAGACCAATGTTCACAATACAGCTTCACAAATAGAATTAGATTAATCCAAACCATTGCCTATAAATATTTAAGCATGACATGTGACGTATAATGGTAAATAAAGAAAACAATTGTTTTACAATGTAGGTACGTTTTGACATGACAAAAACAGATTAAAACTATTGTCTCATTGTTACATTAACCTCCATATAACAAAACTAAATAGATTTCAAACAAAATAATTGAAGAAGCATTTAATAGTGAAGAAGCATTTTAGTTACGCTCCTTCAACACATATCATACTGAGGATGTGTACACGTCCTTTATGCGTTGTAATAAAATCTACATGGTTTAAGGTTGTTTGTTGCTGGCAAATCATTTTTTTGCAAAAATAAACCTGAACCTACCATGAACATCATATTACGATTTTCACTTCCCTGGCTGTTACGATAGCTACTAATATGTTCTAGGTGAACATATCTGTTGCTATTAAAGATCTA
>JAGTTF010005755.1:4495-15562 GCA_019095985.1 Streblospio benedicti
AAAAAGATCAAATCAAAACGTTAAAATCTAAAATAATAACAAGGTAATTTCAAAAAAGTTAGAGGATCTTATATCCTCATATCTTATATCCAGTCAAAACTATAAGTGATCTGTAAATTCCAGGATCAATAAACGATGTCACTTCCATTGGAAGTGTAAGGAAAATGATATTAATTTTTCACCTTAATTATATATTACACCTATAAAAATACCAGGATGTCTTGTAAGGGCCGGTCATTTACAATTTGCTGGGGGGGTCAGGCAGATTTTGAAAGATCCAAGAAGGAAAGAATATATTACAAAATGAAAGTCCGACCCCCCCAGTAATTGAGAATTGAAAAGTATGACCCCCCAATCTGTTCAAGTAAAAGTCAATGAAATTCATATTTTTTCAAGATCCTGGAAAAGTCATTGAATTCTGTGAAGTCATTGAAAAATGAAATTTAGTAAAAATTTATTGAATTCTGGTTAAACTGGTGATATAAATGGTCAATTTGGGGTAAACTGGTAATTTAAATGTTTTTTGACTAGAGATAAACGTCTGTTATATTTGGCACCTTGATATCTTCCAAAGTATAATTTTTGCATGCTTTGCGCGAGACCCACACACAACATGATATGGAAAATTTTCTATTTTTGTTGTTGTGTGCAAAAAGAATATAAACTCAATTAATTACATACTATTGTCATCTTTGAAATTTACATCGGCCCTATTAAATGAAACTAGGTATCTAGAAAAATATCTTGGAAAAATCAAAATCTAAAATAAAGTCATGAAAAGTCATTGAATTTTCCTGGGATTCATAAATATGAATTTTGGAATGACTAACTCTAATTTAGATTCAGAGTCTGAGATTCTATCATGTCTACCACTTCCCATTTTTCATCATTATCATACTCTTGATTTATAATATTTTGAGCCACAAAATAGTGCTGGAATATCAATATAGGTTATTATTTCAAATTATGTATGTCAAAGCATTACTTGTACAGTGGCATAGCCAGTATTGCAAAACATGAAAAGGTCAGAGGCAAAATATGTTGAATGAGTAAGTGCGCAGTTTTTCTATGGGGGTTTGAGGGCATCCTCCCGCAAGAAAATTTTAGAATTTATACCCTTTTAGGCATCTGAGGTTATTTCAAACAGAAAAATAACCTTAAAACCCTTTTGTCATAGCTCAGTTTCATTCAGGGTTTCACCGAGGAACAATGCCTCCAATCATTGAAGGCATTCGCCGCCCATGGTTCATATGTAGCTATGGCCCTGTTGTAGCATTATCATAAGTGACTTTATGTCTGATTATGATCATTAGTAATGCTGGTATAATAAACAAAGTAGAAATAAGTATGATATACTTGGAATGAATAGCACTTAATTTGTCAATTGACATTTGTCAATAAAACCTTTCTTTGTTTTGCAAGTTTCATGAGATTATGCTTGCGCTTCTTCTTTCTTTTTCCCTCAAACCAAAAGTATGACCCCCCAAAAAAAAATCATCTTCAATTTGAAATTATGACCCCCCCATGACTTCAATTTTGAAAGTATGACCCCCCAATATCTGCCTGACCCCCCCCCAGCAAATTGTAAATGACCGGGCCGTAAGCTAAAACACAAGGTCACGTGACATTTCATAATCGAACGATTTTCGCCAGACGTACTGTGGATTTCCAACGGCAGACGTCACAATTAACATAGCAGAGATAGGAGGCGTCTTACGTGGACCGTGCAAGTTATCATTCGTTTACATTTGGCTGCTTCACGTGTTTTGATTGTCACTAGCTGGCTGTTTATGTTGTGGTATTTAAATTGCTCTACATGCTTTAATACGTTCTTTAAACAAAGAAACTTTCAGAATGCACATTACACATCATATTGGTATATTTCCACAAGCATATTTGGTCGGCCATTATAGCATAATATCTAACTTTTAATATTCAATGTAATAAAAAGCACATATATGTTCAGAGTTCAGGGAAACCTGTATGGATTAAAGAGCCATGCACAGGTGAATTTCACATCCCATCAACCTTTTATGCCACATAAATAGTACTTGCTGAGCCATTTGAATATATACATTTTTATCTTCGTGGAATTTTTCATTTCTTCACAACTAATCATTACTTTAAACTGGATTTATGAAATGTACCCAAAAATCCTGTTTGTAAATATTTACAAGTGTCAGCCTTAATGAATATTTCTGACTAGCTGCTTTTGGCTATCGGCGCACGGGTGCTAGAGGCTGCAAGATATTGCAGTGCTCCATTTTTTTCCAGGGGAGATATGAAAGTGACAATCAATATAGCAGCCTACATATTCATGGGTATTGATATTTTATCGAAATACATACTGTGAAAAAACAAAAAGTTAATGTTTAGGCCATCCAGTGCGCAGGGATTATAGCATCCCTGCAACGGTTAAAGCAGTTTAATATTGCTATTCACTGGATTAGGATAGTCCCTCGGTCACACACCTTGCTTTATAAGCCCCTGTAGGATTAGGGACCCAGTACGCTGTAGTACTGGATGACTTGAGCTATTAGAGCTCACTTCTCTTTCAGACACTGGTCGGGCAGGTTGGGCTGGCAACCTTTCCTCGGTGAGGGAAGGCCCTTATTCTACCATCTTCACATGGCCTAGCTCGGGCCTAGCCGATGGCTAGGCCCCACAGTCGCTCGTGCGTGTGTCCGTATTCTTCGCTTATACGTGGTACGTGTCAGCATCAGTGCGAAGTCCCTTGTGTAGACAGGGCCCTTCGTGAAACCTGGTGGGATCACTGGCCATAGAGCCTTGCCATATAAAAAGTGGAAGCTACTGTTGCATCGTAGTAGTGAACGAGGTCTCTTCTGGTTGGTGACAAGCCCCGGCTGCGACGAGGCGGGTCTGCTCCGCGGGAGTGGACTCGCATCAGCACGACGAGGTCACGTAGCCCGTGACGCGCAAGACCCTATAAATTTGTTCACAATACTAATAATTGTAAAATCATTAGTCATCAGGGGTAACATGCCAAGTGTATCCAAAATCAAAATATTTAATTCAATCTATCTAAGGAGGCATTTGCTGTGCATATCCCTTTAAATAATTTTACTAGTGGATTGACACAATATGAATTATATATATTTTGGCTGGATTGATTTGATTTCAAGGTCAATACGCTTTGGATGATTTGATTTGATGAGTAGTTAAACATTACTATTTAAGTTAAATGGCATACTTCACATATTTCATCAGACAGTGTTAGTAGCTGGCATTTAGACTGATCAGTAACTTAAGTTGTGATACATTATACAAGTTTGCATTTGCCATTCATTTATCAGAAACAAGAATTCTAAAGACATAATGTTTTGAATGTCTCTTTGTCTGTATTGAGCACATCAGCATTTCTTGTCAATAACTTTCTTTAGTTCAGGATTATTATTAGTTCAGTTGTTTTTGTTGCATAATCAGGACAGTGCACCGTAGCTATCAATGCACATACAAAATGTGTGAGAAACTGTATATCATCCTAATTGCTCATATTTAAGTTTTTTGCAAGTGGATCTCTGAATTTTACAAGATACCAACAATTGCAATGAATAAATTTTATGTGGAGATAATTAGCAGTGTTTTGACATTCCAATCCTCACACTTGCATTCCATATATCCTTCTCCAAGAAAGGCCAGCCAGTTATATCTGTGCAACATTTTCCTGTCTACTGACAATACTGCTCAGAATGACAATGAATGAAAAGTTTCTCACAATGCTGAGATTATTCATATTTTTTGGGACAAACTACAGATAAAGCAGCTTGGGTCACCAGTTGGCGACAATGCCAGTGTTCTATGTAAAATTCTGATTGTAAAAATCTCATTCTGAACCCCCTAGCCAAAATCTTGGCTACGGGCCTGGTATATAATGCTGAACCTTATATGATTTTAAAGGGAATCTTGTATTCTACAGACATGAGAAAAATGCTATAAATATTGATGAACACAATGAAATGTATGTTTACATCGAGCATACCCAGGTTTTTAACAGACCATGTTGAAACTCCCATGTCAAGAATCATATTCATGTGGTTAAACAATAAATGGCAATTGAGATGTAAACACCATGTATTCAGCATTAAAATATTAATATTTAATTGAAAGAAGAGGAATTCTGTATACAATGATAGAATTAAATATTTCTTAAACCTACTGGTATGATCTAACAATGGCATCATCAACGTGCCCTGTCGAGAACTGTTGCATGTCGAAAAACTGAAACATTTTCTGTACATATAATAAAAATTTCTATAAAAAATACATAACTGTATATACCACTAACATCCCTGTTTGTCTATACCAACACAGACTTTTGCCCAATCCACCTCGCTGCGCTGTATGGCAGACCTGATGTCGTCTCGGGCTGCTGCACGCCCGTGGCGCCGACATCTTGGCTGTCGGTCCGTACAGGAATGTGCTCATGTTTGCTGCCTCGTGTGAGTCAGACAACAGTGCAGTTGTCCATGTTCTCTCCGTGTCAGCACCTTACACGTCAATGCAACCAGTGAGCACTACGACAAAACCACAGCTCTCATACTGGCGTGTCAGTACAGCACGGCCGGGACCGTGACCGCACTACTTGATGTTGGCGCCGACGTCAGACAGAGGCGAGGAGATGGTAAGGATATTTTATAACATAATCACTGTTAGAGATTTTGACACAACACCATCACTCAGCTTCTATTGCATGTGACCCCCGACCACAACACATGTTACTGCCATATGACACAAAGCAGCCTCACCACAAACACACACACCCTCTATGACATGACATCATATAGAACTCCTCTACCTACATAATATCCAACTTAAAGATGCATGCATACCGTCAGAGATATGCGACCACAAGCACAGCTATACCATTACACTGTGTGAGATTAACATGACTATACATTGCTGCAAGGGCGTAAGCGGGGGTCGGGGGGGTTCGTGTGGTGAAGAAGCACTGTTAAACTTGGGATCCTCAAGCAGGGTGTCAATTTATGTATATGGAAAATTGCCGTATATAGGTCAAGTCTCCAACACGCAAAGAAAAATATGATTCACAATTTCTGTACATGTCACTGACCCAGAATATAAAACGTCTAAAGTTACTGGTACTAGTATGCCAACTTTTCACACGTTTTGAGCTTGCTACTGGCAGAAAATCAGCGACCATCATTAATTGTACATGGGGGGGGCAGGGGGCGTCATTTGGTGGGGAGGGCACTCAATTTTCTTTTGGTCACAGAAGGGGAGGGCACTCAATTTTAATTCAAAGTGATAGGGAGGGCACTCAATTTTTTTAAAACTGAAAAGGTAATATTGGCAGATTTTAGGTACTGTAAAAACTAGAATATTTTTGTGGCTATTAAATTTTGCAACTTTCATCTATGAATTTTTTTGCCTATTTAATTTTGCGATGTTGGTCCATCTTGCACCTACTTTACATAGACTAATAAATGTTTGCTCATTATTTAAGTTTGCACTTTTGCACCTACCCACAAAATTTGCAAATTGAATTGTGCGCCAACATTTCTAGTTTTACAGTGACTCAGATAGCAGGTAATGGAAATATTTAACAATATGAAGAGGTCAGTTCATAAATAGAACTACTTGATCTATTCAATTACATATGGTAATGATGCTAATTTTGATTGAATGTTTTTAACAATAGGAAATGTAATAAAGAAAATATAATAATGACATATGCAAATATCACTTAAAACTATCGATGAATTCTTATGATCATTTTGTTTTACTATTGCATGGGCCCCAGCATCATGTGAGGGGTGTGTGATATGTATACTGATGATTTACAAACACTATATAATACACATCACTACTATTATATAGAAGGGCAACCGACAGGCCAGATACCATGGGGAGGCTTGATCCAAGGTCTAGTTTATACTTTTTATCACTTCACATCATTGACAGTAAAAGCTGACAGTCCTATGAAATTGCAATTTAAATATTTCCACCATTCTTACATAGTTTTATTCTGCAGTATGTCAATCAGGAAGTTGCTTTTGATTGGGTGGATTAAAATATGTGCATTGTGGATGATGTTTTATTCTGTTTAATTTGGATTTTCTTACTGTGATATGGTATAACAAACAATACCAATAGCATTATTAGTAGATCATATACAGGGCCCTTCAGTTACCTTTTACAAATACTAAACAAATGTTGACATAGTCTTTACGGTAATACAAACTTAACTGGCCATTCAAATCCAACCAGCAAATCAAAAACAACTTCCTGATTAACTTACTGCAGAATAAAGATTAGAATTTGTGAAAGTATTTAAATTGTAATTGCATAGCACTGTGTCAGTTTATTTTTCAATAATGTGAAGGGATAAATATAAACTAAAAGCTTCATTCAAGCTTATATTATTAAACATTATTTAAAACGGATGCCCTGGCCCCCCATGGTATCTGACTTGTCACTTGGCACTTCTATATAATAGTAGTGATGTGTATGGTATAGTGTTTTGTAAACAATAGTAGTATACACAATGCATACATCCTCCCTGTAATGTTGGGGGGCATGGTGCCATAAGCGTCAACACAGTGAGAGATCAAGGTAACAATACGCTGTGCTGCCTCGGTGATTTATAAAGTCAAAAAATGTGTTTGTACATGTCATATAGAGAGTCAGTGATTAAATGTGTTTGTACATTCGGCTCAGATACATGTTCATCTCACACAAAGATTTGTTGACCATGTTAACTACTTGTCTCTATCCACAGAAATTACTGAGATCCATCATGCCACTTTTTAAGGCAAGACAGATGCTGTTGCTCGTCTCATCCAACAGGGAGTTGATGTCAATGCCAAGAATTACAAATTTGAGGGAATATTCTATCATATCTTCTTACACTGTCTCACCATAGCCGATTCAGGAGCTGGTTATCCATCATTTAGTTACCAAACCATTCTTAGAATCTTATATATAAGGGGCTTTGGTTTATCTTATGGTTTTACATATGATTGGAGATGATGTTTCAAAACTTTGTTGAAATATGGCATGGCATTTACACCTGACTCCCATAAGGGACATTGACATTCTAGACAGACTTGTCAAATAAAATTGTTGTTGAAGTTGATAGCATTGCACTGTTGGAAAGGAGACCTGAGATAGAATAGAAAGGATGAGTATCCCTGGGAAACTGATGATAAAGTTATAATCATATGACCATAGTTTTCAATCTTGTTATATTGAACTTGAAATATATTAAGGATTATTTTACTGAAAGACGCTGATGTTTAAAAGGCACACACACACACACACACACACACACACACACAAACTTCACACACTGTCACACACACACACACACACACAGGCAGTGTGCAGGGACACACGCTAATCGTCACACACACACACACACACACATATCCTTATTTACAATCACACACACCAAATGTACATATATACATCTACATCTACACACACATACATTATTTTACAAACTGAGCTATATGACTGAATGAAGTAGTAAACTTTGTGTCAATTTTATGCAAGTCAGGATGGATGCTAGAATGAAATGCAATTTATTCTAATGCATAGCCTGCAGGATGATAATGATTATTATGGAATTAAATTAAATAAATTAGACTGCCTAGAGGACGCATTGACTTATAGTCGGATTAGCCTAAAGGAAGTGGCAGCATTATACCACTGTGCTGATTAATAAGGAATAATGACAGCATTGGCGGGGTTGTAGTTATATTGATTGCCAAAAGACATCAATATAGATGACTGTTGATCCACCTTTGAATATATATAGAATATATGATATATGCAAAAATTGTTGAAATAAGGGCTTGACGACTTGTGACAGCCGACTAACTTACCAGGACATTGAAGTTCTAGCAGACTTCAAGTGGTGAAGCTGCTGGTTGACGTTGGAAGCTTTGCACACTTGAAAGGAGACCTGAGATAAATGTACAAAAGTATGAGTATCATTCAGCAGGAAAAAAATGACCGCCAATAATCATATGACTATTGGTCAATCTCCGTGCTTGTTATTGAATGGAAAACACTAAAAAATATGATGTTTAGTTTGAATTCCTCACAATATGATACAGCCGCTAAGTAGGCAAGGTGGTTTTAAGTAGAAGATCAACAGTTTAGCCAACGCCCGCGACCGCTGTCACTGTGGTCTGACCGTAAGTCTCCGCCTCAAAACAAACGAAATTGACTTGAATCATGAATGTTATAATGCCTTTATTTTAAAAATGACCCAGGACCAAAGTCGTAAGCGCATATGAGTACAATGCATCATCTATTGAGCCCACTTGATGACTCATTAATTTTACAAACAGACGTCAGCATGACTGATTTTAAATTGATAGTAAAATCTCGTGGTCATTTTTATGCAAGTCATTGAAAAATCACGGCCAATAATCCACGCTGATTTTTCAATTCTCAAATGATTTTAATGGAAAATATAGCCCCCCAAAAAAAGATGAAATTAGAAACTGCCTACAATTCGACTTTGCCGCTGACCGTGTTCATGCTGTGAGTGCAACAGTTTAGACAGAAGTCTGTGCAGCATTAAAACTGTAGGAATGATTCTCAGGTTAAAAACAAACAAAATTGACTTGATTGTTGAATGTTATAATATGATTTATTTTAAACGAAAATCATGAAAATGGATTTTAGTCAGGCGTCAGCATGCTCAATTTTTTGAATGACACTCCAAAATGGTCAATTCCTACAATATACCCTGTTGATATTTGCGCCAATCGTAATACTCATTTAAGGTGTATAGGTAAATAACAATAAGTGAGTGCATGTTTGCATATCATTCTCATTCAAAATGTTGAAATCTGTCGATTAATAAAAAAACATCTGGAAACCTTTTGTCAGGGACACGAATACTAAAAGGTTGGCACAGTTTAACATTGTGAATATCTTGCATGATCATTATGCACCAGGGGTTAAAGAGTTATCAGAGCAACCTTTCTTCTGTGACCACTTTTCATTTCTCAAGAAGATATCCACATTTTCCACTGTATATGGACGCTCATGATATTTTGACCATTGACCCTTGATTTAACCCCTTTATATGACAAAATTGAGGTGGCTCCAGATATTATTTTTTGACCAATCGTCATTCCAAGTTTAGTAAATTGCTTGTTACAGCTAATGGTTGAGACAATCTAAGAACTCTACTAATTATATATATGGCTCCTACACATAATACCCAAGCCCTGATTGGGTTGGTTAAAACTATACGCACAAGGTCTGTAGGCTATGTGAACTCAACTCAGAATTTAGCCAAAATTCAGCCAAATGCAATAGGATGACCGCAGTTTTTGCATAAGGTTTTGAACGAATGATGTACATCATGTTCAGATAACTACGTCACACGTATGTTGATAAACATGATAAACACTGTACTCAATCGTGGATAACGTAACACTTTCATATAGGCTACGAAGAACAAAACAGCGATGTAAACGGTCATTGTGACAGTTTTACGTCAAAGACCAACTTTCTGAGCCTTTATCAATGCCCATTTCTTTACATAAATTGTACATGTGTGTTCAGAATCGTATTGTGGTTCTTATTTTACCTCCCTGTAATGGGATTATGGATTTATAATGTCTAGAATAGCTTCCAAACATGTAATGTGGCTGTTGCCTCTCTCTATTAAAAACGACCGGTTCAAGACACATTTAGAAAGACGAATTCCTACAAGTTCTCCATCCTTATCTATTCAGGCTTATTACTTATTGAATTACCATAAATATCGGACTTGGAAGGCTGTGTAAATGGGAAAGACGTGAAACCCACGATTCAAGTTCTCTTATTGTTGTGTGTCATCACAAAGGCTATAGATGATCCGAAAATAGACGTGAAACAACCTACTTGTTGGTATTAGCTGTTATCACTCACCGTCACAGTTTGAAAATGGTATAAAAGTTGTCGGGGTAACTCTAGTCCAAATTCAAGTATTTTGAGCTTAAAATTTTGGTGTAAATGAAATATTTGTTGGTAGATATATATTCTTCCAAGATTTTTTAGAATTATAAAACCCCATGCTTTCTTTCCAAAATTTTAAAGGGACTTTTTTTGAAAACAAAATTTCCCCCTACTGTGCCCATACCATTTTTTTCCCTTTTTTTTTTGGGGTTTTGTTTTTTTATTTTTTTCGTTGGGGACATTTTCATAATTTCTTTTTTTTTCACATAAACCCAAGAAGGTTTGGGTCACAATTTTTTTCTTATGAAAAACATTGCAAGCCCAAAACCCCCTTTTTAAGTTTTGTTCATGTTTGGAAAAAAAATTTTTAAAGATTTTTTTTAATAAGAAAATAAAAAACAAAAACAAAATTTAAAAAGAAAATAGGGTTTAAACGAAAAAGTGATAGGAAATTAACACAAGTTGAAGAAAAGTATAGAGCTTAACACATCTGTCGTCAAGATGTAAAAATTACCGGCAAAATTCACTTCACTACAATTGTGATTTTAATAAAATGTTAGTCACTATGGGAATAACAGCAGAGGAAATAGGCCTAAAATCCAGCCTCAAGCTCATATTTAGTTAAAATTTTTTTGCAATGATGCTCACACGCACACGGGCAGATATTTGGGTTTGTTCTTTAAAAAAGGATATTTTTTAAAAATTCAAATGGCGGGTCACAGATAAAGGGGTTTGACAGCAATCTTTGAAAGCTCCCTAGGCCCTGGTTGGCTCTGATATCGGGTGTTTCTTTGAAAACAATAAATATGGTGTCAACTACCAGATTTTGCCATCCTGGGGAAAAAAAAAACAATTTTTTTAAAAGTTTTCATCGAAATGGGGAATCATCTATTTGGGATGAAACGGTTTTAGTAGGAAATTTTTAATGTGTATAATTAAAATTTTATAAGCTCCACAACCTTTAAAATTAAAAAATTCCTGTTGATAAACATACATTCGCAGACAAACCACGGATTTCAAGTGGGAACGTTTGGGGAAAAGGCGTATTCATTAAATTAAAATTCTTTACTTTCTATAAAAGGTGGGCCCTTTTTTTTTTAAAACCCGTGGCTTTGAAAAGGA
>JAGTTF010005756.1:0-12671 GCA_019095985.1 Streblospio benedicti
AAACACAGTGCCCTAGCTATTGGCACAAACCAATCATACTTCTCTCTCCAAGGTTACATCCATGTTTAACAACACAACTAGATGAAGTGGACAAATCATGTTTTGCAGAAGCATAATATAAAATCAAATGAATCAAATAGGCACTTGCAAATGCTTCCCAATTTTCTTTCTTTTTTTCCACTTTTTTGCACTTCAGTTTACGAAGCTGGAAACGGATCTTCGGTCATTGACCAACAGTGACCACACAAACATGAACAATGAAGATTGAAGAAATGCTGCAATCACTATCAATAGGTAAGTAATAGGTGCAAATTTAACTAATAATTATTAATGCATACACGTTTTGTGCCAGTGTTGTGAAAATCAAGTGAAATGAAGCATTTTTAGTTCATACAAAAATTTGTTCATGGACTCCTGGTGCGTGGTGTGAATTTTCCTCCCAGTTGCATGATTCAAATAGGAAATGATAATCTTATATGCAAGTGTACAAGTGCACAAGTTTGTTGAAAATCAATTGAAAAATGAAGAAACTATGGTGCAAATATGAATTGTGGACAGACGCCGACAACGACAACTAACGGGAGGTGATCACATAAAATAACCTTGTCACAAGTGACAGGCCAGCTAAAAAGTGAAGTGATTTTTGTTAATGATATGTATTATTATTTCCTGAAGTTGGTGGCTTTGTTCTCTCTTCTTATAAAATTGAAAAATCTAAGATATTAATAACTTGCACATGGATACCCAACTAGAACAACACTAGAACAAACTGACCATAAAAAATAAAAACCATAAGATAATGCATTGTAATAATTCAAGTTATCACAATAAAATAAGCTCATCATTGACGTAGACTGGTCTAGAGCTTATGGGCTTTATTCGGGCCCTAATCCCTTGAGGCACCCGTCTCTTCGGAGGCGTGGGTTCGGATCACACCACTGCCACCATATTGTATGATCAACAGAACAGGTGGGTAGAAGTACTTTATT
Organism: Streblospio benedicti; assembly: GCA_019095985.1. NCBI lineage: Eukaryota > Metazoa > Annelida > Polychaeta > Spionida > Spionidae > Streblospio > Streblospio benedicti. The sequence goes on from JAGTTF010005756.1 coordinate 990, forward strand.
CTAGAAGCTCAAACTTACAATATAGTACAAGCATGTGACGTGCACTAGATCTATATAATGTGTAACGTTCATATACAACAGCTACGATGAGAAGACAAAATAAAAAGAAGGCTAAAAAAATACTGTAGCAAAAGTTATTGACTCGTCTCTCATTTGCGCGTTTTGATTGTAGGAGTAAAGTTCTATTTTTATGGAAAAAGATTGATAAAATTCCTGGGCTCATTGCTTGTTTAATTATTTCTTTTGATATCACATAAAGTACTGTTATGAATTAACTTGTTTGATGTAGAAACATCGGACGTAGTAGTCTAGACATACGTTAATGGAAATTGGCGTAAATACGTCATACCTTTGTCAAAATAATGTACAGAACTTCTTGTCCCGAATGCGACAAGATTGGCGCATTGATATAGTTATATTTTACATATTTTTAAAACTCAGAGTAGAAAAGATTATATGGTTATAATATATTTGTTCTACTATTTTAAATTGTAGTTACAATGTATAATTTAAGTTCTTATTTCTTATAATTTATATTGTTTCGCACTATGTTTTGGTGTACTCATAACAATGTAAGTGTAGTGGAAAGTAAAACATTTGAAAAAGATGAAACAGATTGAATACATCTAGTAAATTACAAAACTGGATGACAGTTTCAGATTTTAGAGTCAAGCTATTACTCGATGTTTTACAAGAATCTTACAGAGAAAAATCAAATGTGTTTTACCATTCTATAATAATTAATTCATGTACATGGTATGTCATCTTACAGAGAAAAATCAAAACCATTCTATAATAAATTCTAGGTATGTCTCTGTAAAGAAAGGTTGAAGATTGAAGATTTGAAGCTCTGAAACTTGAGACCATGAAAACTGTTATAGATAAGTTAGATGCTGATTATCATTCTTCAGGACACTTTGATTATTTTGTTCTTGCTGGTGATGCTAAAATATATGCTAGCATATCAGAAATTAAGCTACGATATCCATATTAATATGCATGGCTACTACCGGCAATTGGTGATTTTCATGTTCTTAATTTTCCATCTGTTATCCTAAAGCTATTCTGGGATGCTGGCGTCTTGGATATTGCCAAAAACTTTCATAAAAATTGTGTCCTGAAGAAACTTAAAGAATGCAAACAGTTTGAACACAATCACCACTTCTTATTACAAATTTGGGAGGCTATATATCGTGTACAAGTGGAAACCTTCATGGCATACAGAAACAAGAATATACTATTGTACATCCTCTTCTTGTGTCTAGCAAGGTTTCTGAAATAATTATGGAGACCAGGACGCTTGCTTTGTTGTAGCAACTTCGTGACACAAAATATGAAGATCCATTAAACTTTTTAAAGAGTCAAAAGCATATGAGAGACTAAAACTGAAAGGTTTAGACGTTGAATTTTCTAATGTTTGTAAGTTATACTGAGAAAGTAACAAAACATTCAGATTCTGGAATAACTTTGTAAATAAAGATTGTCTGTATTACATAGGATTGTGGTTAGCTGTACGAAGTTCTAACTGGCACTTAAGAATGTTTTGTTTGAAAAAAACGGCTCCTTTGTTTGCTGTTACTGACCACTTTAATTGTGCTAAAATGATCCCCAAACACATTGCTGAACTAAATGCCATGCCTTCTTCAGTTACTACCTGCTTTGAAGAAGGTGCATTCACTGAAAGGCACTCCATATGCATCTTTAGCTTAAGATGAAACATTAGAAAGAACAATGAATAGGTCAGTAAAAATGGCAATTAAGCGTGGTAATGATGATAACATCTCTAAATTGGCAATGATTCTCCCAGTTCGTGGACGACTGCTTGAAAATCTTAAAAGTAATCTTGGCATGAGGCAGCTAATGACACCACTGAAAGGTTTTCTACCAAGTGTGATAGATATGACAGAAAGAAATATTTCATGTTACGTCAAGCACATTCGTGATCAATCTGATATTTTTTCACTCAGTAGTGATACATTTCATCACATCTTTTCAAAAAAAAAACTGTACCAACAAATGTTGAATATGATATGCACACGAATTGGGAATCACAAAATCAGAGATTATGTTGCCAACTTCTTTAGACCTTGTTATTTAAAAAACATCAAATTAAAAAGACAGCAGCTTACTACATTTGCAGAGCCCAAAGAAAGTATTAGAGATATTAAATTTAAAGCAAAATCTAATAATGATATGCAGGACCAATAAGCTAATATCATTACCTTCCGCTAACTATAGTACTGCAAACTGGAATGCCATACAAACAACCGAAATCTGTCATCACCACTCATTACAAAGAAATTTATGATCGTAGTGAAGCTGATCCAATTTTCTTTTGTAATTAGCCTCCAAATAATTTCGACTCTTGTATTCTAGACGGAATGAATTTGATATTTTTCTCACCTGACCATAAGTGTAAAACTTTCGGAGAGTATACAGAGAATATCTTAAGTTTGTGGGTTTCAAAGCAATGGCAACAAGGTTACAAAGAAATCCATATTTTATTTGATGATCCAAATTGTGTAAATATGAGTCCAAAAGATATTGAAAGGAGTGCAAGGGATAGAGAGGCAGTAGGGGAAGTCACCTAGCATTCCAACAAATAGATAGTAAGTACAACACCTCTACCAAATGGCAAATGGTCTGAATTCCTAGTGGTTAGGCAAAATAAGAACCTTCTATGTAGCTTTCTAATAAATTACATCATTAACCGTGGTACTAAGCATTGCATAAAAGGTAGATCGTTAATTTTGGCTGGTGGACTTTCAAACAACGTGGCTATGCAAATAACATCTGAAAGCATAGAACCTGTACCCAAGCTCTCAGCGGCTCATGAAGAGACAGATTCTAGAATCTGGCTACATGTTAAAAGATCTCATTCTAATGCTGTATTAATTTTTAGCCTTGATACTGATACGTATCATATTGGCCTTACACACTGCTGTAAAAATATTGTTATCCAACAAAAAATGGGAATTGACAGTAATAAATACCTGAATTTGAATAAACTAATTGCTGCAATTAATATTGATCCTGCATTGTCAATCATTCCAGAAAACAAGTGCGTTAAAATAGTGCAGCTTTTGTATATCATGTCTGGTTGTGACTACCTTTCTTCCTCTCATGGTTTCAGTAAGATTACTTTTTCAAAACCTTTGTACAGAATGGTGATTTTGTTTATAATAGTAAAATAGAAAATGTGGTTATTCCTGATTGTGGTTTACTAACTGATGTACCATATTTTTGTTTGGTATGCAATAGTTCAAATATGTGTTCAGTTTTGGACTATTTTTGACAAGTGTCTTACTATTCTGTGGGATACCATGCAAAAATCTAAATGAACTGAGGGGAAAATTCTTTCCATCACAAAAGGTTGTAATTGTTTTAAAGGGGTGCGTGAACAACAGGTGTAGTTGCATGAAAAATAATAAAGCTTGTACAGCCAGGCTGCACCTGTGTCGGTTGCAAAAATGTAACTGAGGAAAACCACTGATTGCAACTTCCTACTATTCCAACCGTCAGTAACAGTGCTACCTTTAAAGGCAAAATCGTTCCTGTTGAATCAAGCTAGGCTAATAATAAATGAAAATAGATCATTACAGCACTGATCATAATTTTCCAAAATATTCTTCAGGCGGCCAATAATAATTCTTCAAATGCCCAGTCTTTAGTGGCTGATTTTGATAGTCAAGATTGATGAAAAGAAATGTTTTACCTGAATGTCAAATTGTCAATGTCTATGATTCTCTGAATCGCATCCTCTCTCTTTTCTTGTTGGCTTTGAATGTGAGGACATGGAAAAACTAATGATAGAGATGAGATTGAAGAGCCTAGTGAAAGCATGGTTTTTGATGACTTTTTGCAATTATGATGACCAGTACATAGAGATAGTTGATGACAAAATTGAATTAGTAGATGATTAGATGTAAAAAGTTTGAACACATTTTTTGGTGTAGTATTGTAAGTAAAAATATATTTTTACAAAAAATGGATGGTTTTATATTGTGTTTTGTGTGAAACCTCGATAAAATTAAAATTAAAATCACTACTAATATTACAACATTTAAAATCGGCCGGAAGCTGTCAAATGAATCTGGGATCACTAGAAATGGTCAAAATCATGCATTGATGAACTTGCTGTTGTTTTATCCATTATTTATAATGGTGAAAAATAAGAAACTAAGACCAATTGTGAATGTACTGTTAATATAAACAAAGTTCTGATCAAAACCCAAGAGCTACTATATGGGTTATATTTCCTCTATGTTTGTAGTGAACCTTCGAGGAACTTGAGATACGAATCAATGTTTGGAACTTAAAAGTCCTTATCAAATATATTATTGGTATTTTAAAGGGTAATCTGGTGGATAAGTATCTTTTTGGCTTATTTCATCAAATGATCAGAACTGGAAATTTAACTTCATTCAAAAATTAAAATTCAAACCATAATTATCATTTTCAGAAGTCTGTTTTCATAAATGTCCTAAAACGTTTCAGGAACAAAACATACCGATGACAGCTTATCTGTAAATTTCCATCTCTCATCTGTTGTTTCGACAATGCAGTTTCAGAATGCCTCGTCCTTGTTGCTGGAAGACTGCTGGTTATGGTCACAGGAGATGTTGGCGCAAGCACCGCCTCATCAAGTGGGAGTCTCCTTCTGTGAAGACTCTTCTTGTTGGAGACAGTCTAGTCCAGGGTGTTCGCATGCTTCCTCGTATGGATGTCTGGTCGTATCCAGGGAAGACGGTTGGACAGCTTGCAGACATTCTGGTAAGTATGACCCTTAGTTATATGAACATTATATTGTGGGTGGGCACTAACGATGTATCTAACCACTGAGTTACGCTTGATAAGTTTGAGAGGGACTACATAAACTTAATTAAGCTAGTGCAGTCGCTCTACATTCCATGCTTGAGTAGTAGTGTGCTTGCTACTTCCACGTTTTGATGCCAAGCAAGAGCTCAATGCCCATGTAAACAGACTCTTGATTCGTATATCTGAAGCTCATGAATTTGAATTTGTATCAATCTGTAAACAAAAAAAGTTCATGAAAATGAGATCGAGTTTTTCAGCAGCTAAGGCTTCCGGGCTGTGGCGTCATGACTACATTCACCTTAGTGAGAAAGGTACTGAAGTCATGTGGAGGTCGCTGAATGGCGTCCTAAAGAATCTGCGCGATCGGCGGCGTTATACTCCCACGACGCCCATGTGTGCAGCGGTGGAGTTTACACCTCAGAATGACAGGCAAGTGGCTTTCTTTACGTATCGTAGCCCATTGTCTAATATGTACAGATGTACTTTCAGTATTGATGGTATTTGTTATTCATGTGCTGAGCAGTACATAGTTAGACAGAAAGCACTCTTGTTCAATGATTTTGCTATAGCTTCTATGGTCATGCAACTGGAAAACCCAACTGACATGAAGAAGCTTGGCAAAGAGATCAGAGGGTTGGATAGAAGATGGTGGCACAAAAGAGCTCAGGAAATTATTTTTCCAGGCATTTTGGTAAAGTATGAACAGAATACTGCTTGCCGTGATTTTTTGTTAGCTTCAGGCTCTCGAAAGATTTAAAAAAACTATTCTACTTCATTTATTCAAATTTCGAGTCAGTAGCCTACTTTCAAAATATTCTTACAATAAATGCTATATTGTGGGATCGATACGATGAACATTTAATCATTAATATTATATGACATAGTCATAGCACGGGCACGCATGTGCATAAAAATTTGTTGTATGAATAGGCAATACCTAAGACAGCTGCCAGAAAATGAATTCCTAACTTGAGTGAGGTCGGTAGGAAATTTGCAAATTAAATCATGCGCAAACATTTCTAGTTTTACAGTATATTAAAAGATATGCAAGAGATCAAGAGTATTGCTCTTCCCAAGTGAAAGATAACTCCTGATGTTGAGATGGACCTTATGGAAATAGGCGTTCATGGATGGGGGCCACTGTTCCACAAGATGCCAGAACAGATGAGGCAAGGATACAGATTGGCCAAGGTTGTACGAGGAAGTGCCGTCTGCCCACAAGTACATATGATTCCAGAAGCAATAAGCTCAGAAGGTTATCTAGAATGGTGCAAAGGTGCAAGCAAATTCATGAACACGTATCTCCTGAAGCAGGTGATCATGCACGAGTTCCAAGCATGGTATGACCAAAAAGAGGACAGACTCGAACCTCAAGTCCATACAGATTTATTCTGGGCAAGGCGAATTTACGAGAAGATGGAGGAAGCCTTCAGGCATCGTGAGCTGTACTCCTGGTACATACCAACCTTCAACCTACTGACTGATCACAAGTTCAAGTACAAAGATGATGCCATAATGTATGCAAAGCTATGCCAAGCAATGAATAATGACTTAATTTGCCCATCCATTTTGGCTAATTAACTATTTTGGCGTCTGGCTGTTTTCCTGCTATTATAAACACAAAGATGGGGATTTAAAATAATCATTTTGAAGAGTGCATATTTTGGAATATTTGCATATTCAACAGATGAATAATCAAAAAAATAAATAAAAAACATAAAAACAGTGTGATATAATATGAGATTGTGCTATTGCAGGAGTCAATTATTGGAAAGCTATGAGATCCAGCACTTTTAATTTGCCATACAACTACAAATCAATGATGCACTAGCGATTGGTAAGTAAAATGTTATAAATAGATCATGCATAAGGGGCAAAACCCACAGCGACGTACAGCAGCTGTACGGCAACTTCGTGTCAATTGCTCAAAAACACACCAACAGGGAATTTCTGAACTTCAGCGGATGGCTGCCGTACGGCAGATTTCTCGATTGCCTGGGGGGGCCGGGGGGCCGGACATTTTCTGAGATAAAACGCCGTATTTACGACGTTTTATGCTTGAAATACCACGTCATACAGATACGGCGTTGTAGATTTTACACGACAATACAGCGTTATAAATCAGTCTCAAACATCACGCCATAATTGAACACTAGGGAGAGCGGGGCTGGTTGAGACAATTTTTAGTATTTATCAATTTTCTAATAAATAGTTTACTTTGAAATATTTTTATTTCAGTCCAAATTCCTGTCAATGTGTTGGTTTTAATTATATCCCATATATTCACAATGGGAGGGTTGAACCATTTTATTTTTTCAAATGTTTTTTACAGAGGATTGCAAGATCACGTGAAGGCATATGCTGTCATTTAAAGCCCAAATTTTTTGGGCTGTTTGACAGTGTTTGATTTAGATGTAGAGTTTAATGGTGAAAATATGTGGATATATTGATGTAGTTTAGCTTAGTTTGTTTTGTTTGTGTTTTATGTTCCACATTATTCATTTTTGTAGATAATGTTGTATACGGAAGGATTGTTCAATTAATCAGCAAGTGCTCTGCAGGAGCATGACAGCTGCATGGACCAGGAATCCATCGCCTGACAGCCGGCTGTGTTATGTTAACTGATGAAAGCTAATAGAAGTACTTTGAAAGATTTCTTTCTCATTTTTTGGGGTCAAAGCTAGGTTACTTAGATAAATCGGTGCATTTCCGTTGACATTGATGTTTTTATCCCACCATAATTTGCGGTGGGTACGCAGGTGATGGCATCCTCCGCGTTGTTGGAATGAAAAGGCTTGGTGTTTGACAAAGTGAAAATTATCATCATCTTAGGAATCAACTTTGGATGGCCTTAAATTTAACCCTACCTCCAAAAATGTCCAAGAAAAATCTGGTAAAGTAGGGAAAAAGTAAGAGGAAAAAAGGGAATTTTTTGTCCAAAACATGTGGAACCCTGGGCAACAGAGAGACTGCCCTAATACTTTCTCATTAAGCGGGTAAGAAAAGTCCTCTATGCTGGCCACATGTTTGTACCCGGTAGTCACAATTGACCAAAGGTATTAATTCTATATATTTTTTATGAAAAATTATACTTAATATCAAATGTTTTTTTTTTTATGAAATAAATATTTTATTTAGATCAGCTTTAGAACAGAATTCGAGTGGTAACAGTTAAGTGTTAGTTGTCAGCAGCTGGCAAATGTACATGAGAAAGGAATGTTATACAATCATTGAAGTTTTATATTATAGCTATTGCTATATCTATAAATTGGCACCTTAAATTAAGGATCTGTTTCATAACATATATATAACTAAAGTTACTTCATGTTCCTTTCCTTAGCAATTGAAGGATGGGGCTGTCTCAGAAAACTCTCATCCCCAGAAAGTCCATGTATTTGGATATTTTTCAAATTGAATAGGAAAAACTATGTAAATGTATCTTTCAAAATGTAAAATATTGCCGAAAATGACTACTAACAGGTAAGAGTTAGTTATCAGCAAATTTACAATTGTCTTTCATGAATTAAAAAGAGGTTATGTAAGAAAATCATTCAAGTTTTAATGTCTATGAAACAATTGAAGATATCTGATACTGACTTGGCAGTAAATCTTTTTGAATGGATAACCAGCAAGATATATAAATGGCACCAGTCTTACAAAATGAAAACTGGCCAAATGGACCTTAAAAAGTTAGGATAAGTGATCACACTGGGATCATACCCAGACCCTGTGACTTCACAGGGTCAATGATACTGAGGCCAGTAGTAAAATAAGTTCATAGTTTCTAGCTGAAAAAAAAGCCAAAACACTTCACCCAGTCACAAGCACAATGGAATGAAGTGATAGGACCTTGCCTTAGAAAAATATACACAGCACCTTCAATCACACTCCCCAGCCATTAAGTTGTTCTCCAAAGTTTAAATTTCATCAAAGCCCTGCTACTCCTCCAGCTGACGAGTAGCACTTTTCCATCTAATCCTAACGCTGTATTTATATGTGGAAGATAAAAACCATGTATGGCGAAGACCAAATTATAAAATTTTATTTAGAGATTATTCTATTTTTGGTAAATGTGGAACACGTTTGAATCTACTGGTCTACAGACGGGGTTCGTAAGTACCTCGAGGATCTCTTGCAGTGCGTCTACTAGGAGAAAAGTTTACATAAGAAACAAATAGACATCAAAAGAAATGAATTGTAACCATGGACATTGTGACTCTTACATAGTAATCAACCGAGAATATAAGGTAAATACAGATGAACCTCTGAAGAATATCACCTCTCTATTGAGACCACTTGAGGTCAATCACAAATGACGGGCATTAAAATGGAGGTTTTACTGTATATATCTATATAGTACATCACACATTACTCTTACAATATACATAAACAACTACGGTGGCTAAGGTAAATACAGTATAACCTCCGGTGAATACCACTTATGTATTGTGATAGCCTCTATAATAAGACCATATTTTACTGTCTCAAACCTTCATAAGTAGATCTCATTGAGTCTTCATAAAAAGACCACTTCTATTGAGACCGCTTGAGGTAATCAGTGGAAGCTCTTAATAGAGAGGTTCTGCTGTATTCAGATTGATAAATAGTACAAACTGATAAAGACACGTCAATCTCAATTTGTCAATCTCAATCTGGCGGGTTTGTTTTCAAAGCACAGGTATTGGGGATCATTTCAAAAGTATCAACTGCTATAAAATCCTACTTTCAATCCTCCAAAACAACTGACATTTTGATAAAGATAACTCGAGAACACCTCTATAACAAGACAATTACCCTCTCTATTGAGACTGTAGTATTTATAGGGCGGTAATAATGTATTCACTTATTCATCATATCGGGAAAATGTGTTATCATCCTCACATGTCTGTACACTTAAATATCCAAGTCAGTGTAAGTAATTACATGTAATTAATCCAGCTTTATTTGTAAGATGCTTTTATAGACATTGGTACATCTTGAAACTATCCACATAATCCAATGTGTCAGTTAGTGGTCCCGTTGCTACTATAAACTTGTCGCCATCAGCATGAATGTTATACACTTGATGTTCCTCTGCCAACCCGAGCTGTTCCCGGTCGATGGAGGCGAGCAGCTCCCCCTGCCAGCTGTAGACGTGGACACATAGAGCTGATGCTGTGTAGATGTAGTGACGGCTGCACGAGGTACAAACTGTAGGTGGCAGGTGTGGAGGAGATTGCCGGCGCCGCCGTAGATCACAAGGATCTTGTTTTCTTCATCTACAACTGCCATCTGCTCATTGTGGGGATTCTTACATACGGAAAGCCACTTGGTCCACTTGATGCCATGAGGAGGCGCCACAATCCTCTTCACCTGCCTCTCCTCTAGATCAACGATTTGCAGTGATCCTTTGGTGTAAAACGCCACCCACTGCTTGGAATGAGCCCCAATTATAATGTCGTAGCTTTCTTGTATTGTTTGGATGATGTTTAGGCCACTGTTCAGGATGTATGATGGCCCACGCTTCCACATCCGGAGTAACACACAGCCATCAATTAGTATATATTTGTCACATTCATATGTTAAGTCCTCTGGTAAATTCTTCACAGTAACAACACATGCAGTATTGTGTTTTATATTGAGCTTTTGTACATTTTTCCCACCTGTATAGGCAACCACCGTTTCATTCAGCGTAAGCGCAACATCACAATGACATGGAGGAGTTAATTTGGAACTATGTAAAAACTTGACAGGTTTTTCTTCAAATAGGAATTTCTTCATTCCTGGAAGCTTCAGCTCCGATGTTGTCAACTGACCCATGTCCAGTGTGACCTTCACGGTTAGTGAACCCAAACTAGCTGACCACTGGCTGGGAGGCCAGAAACATGACTTTTTGAACTCTTCTATTGCCGAGTTTAATGCATCGAGAGAATTTCTCACATTTTCTATTAACCCTTCATTTTTCATAGAATAAACATCTTGTAATTTAGCTTTCATTAGTTGATCTTTTACTTTCTGCTTAACCTCATGAACTCGGTCCATCAACACTTTGCACTCTTTATCAATAGTACTATTTGTGTCTAAATACCATTTATTAGCATCACTGACAACCTTGTCCAATCTGATTTTGGTTTCTTTTTTGAGTCCATCTCTAGAAGACGCTATATTCTTTTCTATCTCTTCCAACTTCTCTGCACTCTCTACGCACATTACATCCATTAAATTCTCAACATCCACAATTTTTGTATCCAGCTCTTCAGATACATCTTTCAACTGCCGAATAGTGTGATTTTTATGTTCACTTTTATTCAAAATCACCATACAATCCAGGCAGAGTGGAACACTGCATTCATCACAAAAGAGGTCGCATTTATTGTTGCTGTGCAAAGCACAGATAGTCGGCTTCATGGATTTCCGATTTCCAGTGTCTTCTGGAACATGCTTTAACAGATTTAGCACCACGAAGTTAGTTGGTAGAGACTCAATGCCTTCTCTAGGAACTGGAAACTTTGCGCGACATGTTGGACATGAAATAACTATATCCATCTTGATGGTATCATATTTCTTTAGACAGCCGAAACAGAAACTATGAAGACACGGTAGTGACTTTGGCAGATGATTACCTTCATTAAATCGTCCCAGGCAAATAGCACACTTCACTAAATCCACTAGATCTGGATGTGCTGCCTCCGCCATGTTGACTATAATATGATCTGTGACGCGTATGACCTCAATGGATGGACTCTGAACTGATAAGGGTTGGATCTATATGTTATGCTTTTAAAAAGGGGCAGTATCAAAAATGGTACTGTGTCATATCATATGGCAAAAAAAATTGGTAGATATCATATGAAGTCAGCAACAAATGTTAGTTAAATATGTATG
>JAGTTF010005756.1:18603-31083 GCA_019095985.1 Streblospio benedicti
TCATTGTTCATGTTTGTGTGGTCTCTGTTGGTCAATGACCGAAGATCCGTTTCCAGCTTCGTAAACTGAAGTGCAAAAAAGTGGAAAAATAGAAAGAAAATTGGGAAGCATTTGCCGTGGTAAAAATAAACATAAAGATAACAAAAGTATCATAATGGTCGAAGATTCATCTTGCACACCTATATACAGGTTGAAAAACATAGGTTCTGAATAACTATACATTATTACTTTGGTAGGATTCAGAACTGAGTAAACTCCATTTTTCTTGTATGCCGAAATATATGTGAACCACCAAAAGCTTTGCCATGTGTTCTTCCCGGTATATTCTGTAGACACAACATACCCATTTTTAGCTCGCTCAATGTTGCCGTAATTCACGCTTTCTTCAACTGACCTCTCCAAATCAAACGCGTTATACCCTTTACCCTCCCATGCAAAAGTGAATGCATCAGATTTCATATTAGGAAGGACTTGTTTGCCATTAACCAATTGGAAAAGAATGTTTTCTCCTGTCCACCCTTTTCATCGTAGCACCAGAGTATCATGCGTCTTGGCTGCACCTCCAACATCGTGTTTACACGCTGCTGCCAAAGTCGCAAGGCTGCTTTCTTGTACAATTTCTTCCATTCTACACCTGCTTTTTGTTCTTTCATCGCATTAACTGCTTTGGTAATCTTGTTTCTATACTGGATCCATTGGCTCGGGTAAGTAGCTAACATCAGCTCTTCATCAACTTCGTGCTCTTGCCATAATTTAGTTGCTTTTACAATGTCGGCTCTGTTTCTATAACAATTTTCTTTAATGGTTTTATGAACTCACAAAAGAATTACCATTGTGACAATAGATTTTCTTAGAAGGGAAAAAATGTGATCTGTTTAAATTCGCCCTTTAAAATTCCCACCATGCAGCTGGATTCCAACTGTGTGCCTTGCATGGAGGTAAAAAAGTATCGCGATGTGATTCGTTTCCTATAGTTCTTCATGTCATTGTATAACTCTTGGCTGACAGCCACATCACAAGCTCCGGAGGTGGCGGACATCTTGTGGTCAAGGCCCTGAACCACAATTATCAATATTGTTGTGTATAGTGGAGTAATAATTTAAAAATGATAAGTTTTATACCTATTAGGACTTTGTGATTAGGGTTACCAGCGATTTTGTCAGTTGACCATCATGGCTGGTGGAGTTCACTGAAAATTTGCTGCTAGAGCACATACCAGACATCCACTGTAACATTATTACAATTACTTTATTAAAACTAATTTTTTATATTATTTTAAAATCATGTTCAACATTTATGTACAAGTACTTTATGCATCAGGTGAGTATTTACACAGCCGGTGACAGTTTTTAATTAAAATTTTAACAGATTTTTACCCCATGCTCACTTTGGTCTACTTTGTACTGTAGCACCTGTTTCCGCTTACGTTTATGTCGAATGAAAACACAATGGAACCTGGATAATAAAGTATCACTCGCAAGCTGTAGGTTACAATAAGACGTCAAATATTCGTATTTTGCTCTGCTGCCTCTTCAGTGAGCAGCCTCCGGCACAGCTTTGCATACATTATGGCATCATCTTTGTACTTGAACTTGTGATCAGTCAGTAGGTTGTAGGTTGGTATGTACCAGGAGTACAGCTCACGATGCCTGAAGGCTTCCTCCATCTTCTCGTAAATACGCCTTGCCCAGAATAAATCGGTATGGACTTGAGGTTCAAGTCCGTCCTTTTTTTGGTCATACCATGCTTCGAACTCATGCATGATCACCTGCTTCAGGAGATACGTGTTCATCATTAGGCCATTTAATGTACTCTCTTGAGAGATGTGATGTGAGATATCATTCAAAATCTTCACAATTATCCTATGGGCACAACTCTGAGAAACATTAAACTTATCTGAGATCTCTCGAAAGGAATTATTATTTGCCATATACCACAAAAATATAAGTGCTTTCCGCTCTATTGACACACATTGTCTTCTGATAGATGGTTGCCTGATCCGACACATGGACATATGGGAAGTATAAGAGAATGTGTATGTTCGCCATATTTTTTTGTGGCTACAGGTCTGACACGTCGACAGTTCAGATTTATGAACAATTCATCTATCAGACTTCAGACACATGGTCGACAGTTCTGACACTTACCCAGTTCAGAATTGTAAGCATCAAGAGTTATGCTAATTGGATCGTCAGTGATGGCTATATATGTGTTTGTGACATCCGAAAAATTAGTCCATGCATTCCGTGCAGGCTTTAATTGCCAATGCCAAACATTGCTGAAGTTACATCACATCCTGTAAAAGCATGGAAGAAGAGCATTCCTTTTTAGCGCTGAAGTCCTAGATTTTGACAAATGTGACGAATGGGTATTTCTTTTTGTATTTTTTACAGATCCAAATCATACCCACAACTCAGCTAAACATAGTTCATTAAAATGATATATACATAAAAACGACTACATCAGTGTCTACTCTTCTCAAGAATGTTTTTTCTATGACCCTGTCCAGCAGCATGATGGAGATGGAGGATCATCCTTGTGTCAGCTTTTTGTTGACATGGAGACAGAGGTGTCAGATTAGTCTCTATGTTGCTCAGCACAAGTTCTGCCTTTGTATTAAAACATTGCATCAAGATGCTTATGTTAATGTCACTGACAAGTAAAAAAAAACTCCTCTTCATCATGCAGCAGCTAACGGTCAACTTTCTATAGCTGAGATGTTGGTCACAGAAGGAGCAGACGTCGACGCCCATGATGATGATGGTATGACACCACTTCATGCTGGATCAGAAGAAGGTCACGTCCAAGTGGCTATAATGTTGATTCGAAAAGGTGCTGATGTTAATGCAACTAACAAGTGGAAACAAACTCCTACATGATGCAGCAGGTAATGGTCATTGTGCTGTAGCCGAGATGTTGGTCACAGAAGGAGCGGACGTCGACGCCCAGGATGAGTTTGGTCGCGCACCACTTCACTTGGCATCACATGAAGGTCAACTCCAGGTCATTGAGATGTTGTTTGGAAAAGGTGCTGATGTTAATGTAACTAGCATTAAGAACCAAACTCCTCTATATCACGCATATTGATGATTATTCAGGGTTTTACATAAGCTATAGTCCTATAGGTAGAGGTTACCTGAAAACTGGCTGGGCTGCTTAAATATACAAGTTGTTCATATTCTATTCAAAAATACATTACACTTTTCTAATAATAATTCAAATCATCAATAATTTATTTCTTTGTCGCTCTGGAGTTTCGGGCTAACAATTGTGACCTGGGCGACCTGATTTTCACACTTGGCAGCCCTGATCTGCCTTCATCATTGTTGGAATAACCCCAAAGTTAATCCTACAGCTTTACCAGTTTTTTTCTGGAGATTTTAAGAAATCCGGATTTTTCGCTGTACCCACAGATGGCAAGAGTTTGTGAACAGTCTCATCATGTGGACGGCACCTCTCGGACAAATGCAGACCATCTCGATGATGGATGACTTTGACAAAAAAAAAAAACAATTCTTTGTTTGTTGATTTGATTACTGGGTTGGTCACAGGGAAGTCTTTTGGCCAAGGAATGATGGACGAAATCAGTGGCAGATGGGATTGTACACAAGGAGGTGTTGAGTAATGATATTAAAATTTAAAACAATATTGTTGACAATCCCACGTGACACATAATCATCTACGTCATTTGTCCCCACATGCAAACTCACTAGTTTGGCCCTTCTTACCAACTCTGAAATCTCCTGTGCGTATGGTATCTTCCATTCTCTCATCCAAATCGTTCAACAGATTGTCATCTGCTGGTGGTGGTGGTGGTCGTGGCAGTGGGACCCAGTTTCGAAAAGCAAACATGCCTCGTCTACAACCTTTGAATGTGTCAGCCATTGTTGTGAAGAAATATTTCTGAAATCTTAAATATTGCTACAAAACAGTCTAGTTTTTTAATAATCAATTAATTACTATAAAATAAATACGATAATCCTATACGAATAAATAGGTTTGAATTCATTATTTAACTGTTGTTAAAAAATAAGGAAAATTTGTGTTGTTATTAATAGTTCGCTGAAACAAGTATACAACAACCAGTAATGCTTTAAAGCTAGTATATTTTTTCTTACCATCTGGTGCACAATCTTCCTTCATCACTTCTTTATTGTTCACTGGTGGTACTGATGGAAATCCACTTAGTTCTTAATAAATGTTAATGAAATTAGTTGTGTCAGATTTTTTTTTACAAATTATGTAAATAATATTTATTTTTTATAGAATAATTTATTAGATATGACACCTTTTTTATTTATTTTTTCTTACTAACAACTTCATCATCTGATTTGTCTCCTTCAAATCTATCTCCTGAAAGAAAGTCTTTTGATTGTCTCTTTAATTGACCTCTTGGCTGACACATCTTGCGTTTCTTCAGTGTCTTCAGTATCAAAATCTGTCATGGATACTTTGTCACACTTTTCATTTTCTGTTATGTATACGATACAGCTAGTCAAAACTTGTGCATAGCATGTGTTTATATCCACAATAAAACATACCAATGCCATTTTAGTGTCAAGAAAGCATTAAAAAAAATTTTTAATCACCAACAAACATTTATTACAATATTCAACAAACATCTCACCTCCCCAACATTTAACTTTAATAATTTCAAATTTTTTCCATGTTCTTTTTGGATTTTCCCTCTTTTTTATCAGTTGAGTAGCATTACATGTTTTGGCCCAATGTATTATATTGGATTTTAAATCAGCCAATTTGACAGAACTGTACATTCCACTTCTTTTCCACTTTCATTCCACACGAATCTTGCGAACATGCTAAAAATTAATTTTAATTCTCATTATACTTTTGCCAGTGTACTGGTCCATATATGTTGTACATCGCTCACCTGTCAACTAACCAAATGGTTTCAAAAGAATATTTCATATGATGCATGATGAAAAGTAGACTTTAAATACACATTTCATAAGGAGGAATAAACGCTATCACCTACTCCGCAACAAATGAAGTCCATGAATTCTAAGTGTTGAGTCGAGTAATAAATAAACCTTCCAAGGGAGTTCCATTATAACCCTTCTTTTCAACTTGGGGGGCTGAACAACCATTCAACCATCTCTTACCTCGATTGCAGCTTTCTTTGTGACTTTCTTAGTTTCTTGGTGGTACAGTATCTATGATCTTCTCTCAAAGCCTCATACTGAAAAATAAATGTCCTTCATAATCTTAACACATACGATTACGACAGATCGTGAACACATATGATTTTTTAAACGTGATTATATCTTTCAATTTAAATGCCTCGATTTGGCTTTCAATAATCCTGGGCATGATTATTAGCATGTCAGCTAATGAAATATTTGTAGTGAACTCACTGTAACCTGAGTGTTCTCCTCTTTAATTGAATAAAACGACTAACTCTTCTCCCACTCTTCAAATAAAGGCAATGTTCTTTTGGACTGGGCCAAGATCTGAAATAAAGTAAAAATTCAAGTATAGGTCCATTATATTCAATACTCTACATGTGAACACCATGCAGAGTTGAGAGAATAAACAGTTTTGATTGTTTCATCATCTGATTTGTCTCCTTCAAATCTATCTCCTGAAAGAAATTTCTTTTGATTGTCTTCATCATCTGATTTGTCTCCTTCAAATCTATCTCCTGAAAGAAAGTCTGTTTTGATTGTCTCTTTAATTGACCTCTTTTCTGTTATGTATACGATACTTGCATTTCTTCAGTGTCTTCAGTATCAAAATCTGTCATGGATACTTTGTCACACTTTTCATTTTCTTTTAGTGTATAAGAAAGCATTAAAAAAACTTTGCATAGCATGTGTTTATCACAATATCAACAAACATTTTAGTGTCTAGTCATTTAAAAAAAAAAATATTCAATCAAACATCTCATTTCCATCAACATTTAACTTTAATAATTTCAAATTTTTTCCATGTTCTTTTTGGATTTTCCTCTTTTTTATCAGTTGAGTAGCATTACATGTTTTTGGCCCAAATTGCCATTTTAAATCAGCCAATTTGACAGAACAGTACATTCCACTTCTTTTCCACTTTCATTCCACACGAATCTTGCGAACATGCTAAAAATTAATTTTAATTCCCATTATACTTTTGCCAGTGTACTGGTCCATGTATGTCGTACATCGCTCACCTGTCAACTAACCAAATGGTTTCAAAAAAATATTTCATATGATGCATGATGAAAGGTAGACTTTAAATAAACATTTCCTAAGGAGGAATAAACGCTATCACCTACTCCGCAACAAATGAAGTCCATGAATTCTAAGTGTTGAGTCGAGTAATAAATAAACCTTCCAAGGGAGTTCCATTATAACCCTTCTTTTCAACTTGGGGGGCTGAACAACCATTCAACCATCTCTTACCTCGATTGCAGCTTTCTTGGCCACTTTCTTGGTTTCTTGGTGGTACAGTATCTATGATCTTCTCTCAAAGCCTCATACTGAAAAATAAATGTCCTTCATAATCTTAACACATACGATTACAACAGATCGTGAACACATATGATTTTTTAAACATGATTATATCTTTCGATTTAAATGCCTCGATTTGGCTTTCAATAATCCTGGGCATGATTATTAGCATGTCAGCTAATGAAATATTTGTAGTGAACTCACTGTAACCTGAGTGTTCTCCTCTTTAATTGAATAAAACGACTAACTCTTCTCCCCACTCTTCAAATAAAGGCAATGTTCTTTTGGACTGGGCCAAGATCTGAAATAAAGTAAAAATTCAAGTATAGGTCCATTATATTCAATACTCTACATGTGAACACCATGCAGAGTTGAGAGAATATATGACAGTTACCTACTCTGTTCACATCTCTGAGTGCCAACATCAAGTCCGGCGCGCTTGAACCCCCGGCCCCCAGGCAACCGAAAAATCTGCCGTGCGGCAGCCATCCGCTGAAGTTCAGAAATTCCCTGTTGGTGTTTTTATGAGCAATCGACACAAAGTTGCCGTACAGTTGCCGTACAGCTGCTGTACGTCGCTGTGGGTTTTGCCCCTTATGCATTTTCTATTTATAACATTTTACTTACCAATCGCTAGTGCATCATTGATTTGTAGTTGTATGGCAAATTAAAAGTGCTCGATCTCATAGCTTTCCAATAATTGACTCCTGCAATAGCACAATCTCATTATAAGATTCTTCCAAACTGTCAAAATATTGTCAAACACAAAATCTTACAAGTACCGGATTTTGCTCTTCCCGTATATCACACTGTTTTTATGTTTTTTATTTTTTTTTCTGATAATTCTTCTGTTGAATATGCAAATATTCCAAAATATGCACTCTTACGTTTTTACAGTCTTGTTATTCAATCTAAATCTTCGCTTCGGATGGTACCGGGGTACATCCTGGACGTAGTCTTCTCTTCTTCATTTGAGCTTATGATGCCCTCTTCTCGCCTACGTGCGACAGCTTCAGCGTGCGATTCCATCAACTCGCATGACATTATTTCACGGGGTGGGTGGGGTGGGGTGGTGGCTTCATCCGAGGACACATAGACGATGTCCTCCTGGTTGCGCAAGGCGTCGTGATCAATCTCCCAATGCGCTTTTCTGTTGGGGAGTACTTCACATATCATCCACCGATCCTTACTGAGCTAAGTGAGCTTGTCTAATCATCTACTAATTCAATATTGTCCTCAACTATCTCTATGTACTGGTCATCATAATTGCTAAAGTCATCAAAAACCATGCTTTACTAGGCTCTTCAATCTCATCTCTATCATTAGTTTCTCCCATGTCCTCACCAAAGCCAACAAGAAAAGAGAGAGGATGCGATTCCAGAGAATCATAGACATTGACAATTTGAAATTCAGAAGTAACATTTCTTTCATCAATCTGTTCATCAAAATCAGCCACTTAAGACTGCACATTTGAAAAATTATTATTGGCCGTCTGAAGAATATTTGGAAAATTATGATCAGGCTGTAATGATCTATTTTCATCTATTAGCTCATTGGATTCAACAGTGAACGACTTTGCATTAAAGGTAGCACTGTTACTGATGGTTGGAATAATAGTAGGGATGTTGCAATTAATGAAGCATTAAAGGTAGCACTGTTACTGACGGTTGGAATAATAGTAGGGATGTTGCAATTCATTAATGAGTGGTTTTCCTCGGTTACATTTTTGCAACCAACACAAGTGCAGCCTGCTGTACAAGCTTTATTATTTTTCATGCAACTACACCTGTTGTTCACGTACCCCTTTAAACAACTACAACCTCTGTGATGGAAAGAATTTTCTCCCTCAGTTCATTTAAATTTTGCATGGTATCCCACAGAATAGTAAGACACTTGTCAACAATAGTCCAACCATAAAGTGTTAATTTAGGAAATATTGACGGCATTATATGCAGCTTGGTCATACATTATTGAAACATAGCAAGTGCGTTTCCTGTGATAAGCAAGCCAAGGGCTTCATTTGAAGGCATAATATTCTCTTCATTAAAGCACCAGTTGAACATAACACTTCGCAATCTCTGTAACCATTTCCTATGCAAGTCAATCATAACTAAATCTGGATGTTCCTTCCTAAATAGGTTAAAATCCATGGATGGTGTACGTGGATTATTCAAGGATCTCTTAACACTATTGAAGTATAAGCATCCTATCAATCTGTAAAACGATAGTAAACTAAGAGAAAATTTATGGTTGCAAACTGAACACATATCACTTGAACTATTGCACACCAAACAAAAATTTGGCACATCAGTTAGTAAGCCACAGTCAGGAATAACCACATTTTCTATTTTACTATTATAAACAAAATCACCATTCTGTACAAAGGTTTTGAAAAAGTAATCTTACTGAAACCATGAGAGGAAGAAAGGTAGTCACAACCAGACATGATATACAAAAGCAGCACTATTTTAACGCGCTTGTTTTCTGGAATGATTGACAATGCAGGATTAATATTAATTGCAGCAATTAGTTTATTCAAATTCATGTATTTATTACTGTCAATTCCCATTTTTTTTTTTTTGTTGGATAACAATATTTTTACAGCAGTGTGTAAAGGCCAATATGATATGTATCAGTATCAAGGCTAAAAAATTAATACAGCATTAGAACAAGATCTTTTAACATTTAGCCAGATTCTAGAATCTGTCTCTTCATGAGCCGCTGAGAGCTCGAGTACATGTTCTATGCTTTCAGATGTTATTTGCATAGCCACGTTGTTTGGAAGTCCACCAGCCAAAATTAACGATCTGCCTCTTACAAAATGTAGTACCACGGTCAATGATGTAATTTATCAGAAAGCTAAGTAGAAGGTTCTTATTTTGCCTAACCACTAGGAATTCAGACCATTTGCCATTTGGTAGAGGTGTTGTACTTACTATCTATTTGTTGGAATGCTAGGTGACTTTTCCCTACTGCCTCTCTATCCCTTGCACTCCTCTCAATATCTTTTGGACTCATATTTACACAATTTGGATCATCAAATAAAATATGGATTTCTTTGTAACCTTCTTGGCATTGCTTTGGAACCCACAAACTTAAGATATTCTCTGTATACTCTCCGATGGTTTTACACTTATGGTCAGGTGAGAAAAATATCAAATTCATTCCCTCTAGAATACAAGAGTCGAAATTATTTGGAGGCTCATTACAAAAGAAAATTGGATCAGCTTCACTAAAATCATAAATTTCTTTGTAATAAGTGGTGATGACAGATTTTGGTTGTTTGTCTGGCATTCCAGTTTGCAGTGCTATAGCGAGTGGAAGGTAATGATATTGGCTTATTGGTTCTGCAGGTGTTTGAGTACGATTTGAATGGATAATTTGTTTTTTTTTCCAGCTTTTTAACCATATCATCATTAGATTTTGCTTTGCATTTAATATCTCTAATACTCTCTTTGGGCTCTGCAAATGTGGTAAGCTGCTGTCTTTTTAAATTTGATGTTTTTAAATAACAAGGTCTAAAGAAGTTGGCAACATAATCTCTGATTTTGTGATTCCCAATGTGTGTGTATTCAAGCATATCATATTCAACATTTGTTGGTACAGTTTAAAAAAAAAAAAAAAAAGATGGGATGAAATGTATCACTACTGAGGGAAAAAAATATCAGATTGATCACCAATGTGCTTGACGAACATGAAATATTTCTCTCTGTCATATCTATCACACTTGGTAGAAAACCTTTCACTGGTGTCATTGGCTGCCTTATTCCAAGATTACTTTTAAGATTTTCAAGCAGTCGTCCAGGAACTGGGAGAATCATTGCCAATTTAGGAATGTTATCGTCATTACCACACTTAATTACCATTTTTACTGACCTATTCATTGTTCTTTCTAATGTTTCATCTATAGCTAAAGAGGCATATGGAGTGCCTTTCAGACCGCCCGTGAATGCACCTTCTTCAAAGCACGTAGTAACTGAAGAAGGCATGGCATTTAGTTCAGCAATGTGTTGGGGGATCATTTAGCATAATTAAAGTGGTCAGTAACAGCAAACAAAGGAGCCATTTTTTTCAAACAAAAACATTCTTAAGTGCCAGTTAGAACTTTGTACAGCTAACCACAATCCTATGTAATACAGACCATCTTTATTTACAAAGTTGTTCCAGAATCTGAATGTTTTGTTACTTTTGTCAGTATAACTTACAAACATTAGAAAATTAAAAAAAAAACAAAAAAAACTTTCAGTTTTAGTCTCTCATACAGGCAGGAGGCCAAGTTTGCAGGTGCGCTTGAGGGCAATTAAATACTCTTTATCAACTCTGGACGTTGTCCGCACACCAATGTCAATAGGGTGATACAACGCCACGTGCGCGTGTAGTAGTAATACTGTACGTCGACCGCATATGCGTGTCACGTTTTGTAGTCTAGAATTGATTTTAGACATCTGCTGATTAACTGCAGTATTTCTCAGTTACTATAAAGAATAAAAAAGTACAAATTCACACACATTTCACTTTCATCACTTCTAGTGTCATTACGGATATTTCTTATTTGAGGACAATGTTCCAATTTTTACTTTTGTTGACATTTGTACAGGGTGGAAGTTACAAATATGGGGACTGTTATGTGTGTTTCTGTAAGCATCTTGGGACATAAATCATGTAATATCTTTTCAATAGCATTAGTGAGACCATTCAAACCATACATGTTATTGAAGCTTACCTTCTCTACTATATGATTTCACAAAAAATCGTACACTAAAAAAATAAATTTGTAACAATTTCAGTTGCTAGTATGATGAAACCATGGCTAGCCCCCTAAACATCAACTGTAGCCTCTGTGTCATAGGTGTTGCCTAGTAGTTATTTATTGATTTATAGAACATATATAAGACTAATGTGATTATATGTGTCACAACCCCGGGGTGGATTTGGGGTGTTTGTTGTACTTCTCTAGGTTCTTATTCGTTGTGGTACTTATATTTCCCTCCCAGATGACAGAAAACAGAACGACCAGAGACGTAATAAAATATTTATTATTCATTCAATAAACGTAAAAATAGTCTGTGATAAAAATATACACAAGCACTAACATGTGCCTTCATCCAATAAATAAAATATTCCAATAATAAAAATATGAAGTATATAACCATATAACAACGCAATATAATGCTCTTTATTAAATAACCATTTATTCAACCCTTTTTAAATACATCACACAGCATAATGTGGACACGCAGCACAACGTGGCTTCATTCTTCCATATAAAATTACACATTATGTATTATTTCATTTACAGAAACACAGGTTACCACCTGTAGCACACTTTCAATATTCTTTACAGGCGACCAGTTACCCAATAACACGCCAATATCGACTCTGCACGCCTCGACACCTCATTCGTAAACTCAGTGCAGATACCTTCCCTCCCCTGCACAATGCCACGATCACGGACACTGCACAGAGCCCAGGCTATTAACACCCTCGCGAAGTCACCACCAGGACGGGGTCACGCCTGTGTGCTCCCCCTGAGAAACAAACGTGTCCTTCATAACTTCATCACACATTTCACAATTGCCGTCAACAAGCACACAGCCAATTGGACTTAAACTGCATAATATTTCACAGCATTGGACGGAGCTGGTCCGGGGCAGAAGACAATAAATATTGGAGCATCAGACTGAGTGCCATTGTAATAATTTACATGGACTTAAACAATATATTATGTGTAACTTCAGAGCATCTCTGATAAGTTGTAAATAATATTAAGATGCACATTCACTGTCAAGTCTCTCTTTGGAGGTTCCTGCTTCACCACTGTAGCACCGGGAAGCCCGGGTCTACTTGGCAGCTTTAATTAGCTGGCATTAGTGCTCTGGCAACCACAGTAATTTTATTATATACAACCATTCATACGACTCAGCCGTCTTGCAGGCAAGTGATTGTATTTTACACCATTGGTGTACAGACATCTGCTCCCGGGGGGAAGGGAAAAGGGGAACTGGAAAAAAAGAAGGGCCAAAATTTGAAAAGG
>JAGTTF010005759.1:0-13764 GCA_019095985.1 Streblospio benedicti
TTCAATATATTAATTATTTATTAAGTCACAATGTACCCCTTTAAATTTTAGCCATTTACAAAATCATTGTCTCTGTTGCTAACAAAGCAAATGTTTACTTAGCAACCAACACTCATCTGTAAAGTTTAAGTTCAAGAAATTATTTATTATTATTTATATACACTGTTCCACAAAAGTGGTAATTGTTACAATTATTTATTTACACTTACTGTATTATTATTTAATTATTTGCACTTAATTTGTTTATTTGTTATCCTCTCTAATATCTGTTATGGTTTTTAATGACTTTTATTGTAGTTTTACCGACATATTAAAGGCATAAATTGCAACAAACTTTAGTCGAGTTATTCACTCAAGGAACAGTTACAATAGTATCATGTTTTAAATAAAGTAATAGAGTGATAAGCAATATAAAATTGAACTCAAGGAATGTGATTATTTTGAAAAGATACTGGAGAATATATGAAGACTGGTGTATACCGGAAATTATTTAAGAGATTTTATTTTGAAAACATATTGGAGAATTTATGATGGCATTGGTGTATATTGGAAATTATTTAAGTGCTTTGGTGTATATATAGTTAATTGTAACTAACATTCTATCGAAAAATGTTAGTATGAGAAACAACAATCTCCGAAATAATCATATAGTTTGTGGAAGCATGAATAGGAAACAAAAAACTTAAAGCAACATATTCATATGGAAAAGTACACAATGATTTTTTTCATCTTTAAACTATGTGTTTTCTTTCAAATTCAATCTAAAAAAATGAAATAAAAATAATTGTATGTATATTTTGTTTGCTTCAGGCAATAGTCCCTTATATGTGACAATTTGATATGGTTGTTCATCCAGAGAACATTACTTTTGATTAACAGACTCCTACCAATTTGTTACAGTGCAATGTATATAATGATTTGGATATATATTCTTTTTTTCTCTTTTGTTCAATATTCAATAATTTGCCATGTCATACTTTATGGAAGAGGAGTGTTGAGAAATTAGTTCATAATGTAGCTTCTATTGTGATAAATACATGGAAATTAAGCTGAAACAAATTTTCATTTACTTTTTTCGTCTAATGTTAATGATATTTATTATTGGGGTGCAAAATAGAAATATTTTAAGTAAAAGAATTTATTCATATGAGTGTAGTGTATTGATGATGTTCAATAAATGTTTATTCTGGGAAAAAAATCTTTGTTGTCATTACGCAAACGGCGTTCCGAAATGTTGTCAACTAGAATGATGGCGAACGGCGAGAGAAGGAAGATAATAAGTGTTTTTCAAGTGACGCATCGAAGGTGAAAATTTGTGTTAAAGACAAAAAGATCCATCAAATCACAGGAACAAAGGACTTGTTTGGACGCTTGCTGTATCTGGCCACCGTCTCAAAGATTGATTTAGAATATCTGTTCTCCTTACTCCTGTTCCCCTGTCCTTAGCTGATGTGACTGGAAACATGCACAAAACAGTCAAATCAACGTTGCTACATCATCTTGAAGCCAAGGTACCAAAGGTAATGATCAGCCCAGAATATGATGTCTATATTGTTGATGCCATGTTTGCTATTAGATCTACTACACCAGTTCCATTCACTTATGTTGGAATAGCAAAGTTTTTTCAGAAGATCGTGATAAAAGCACCTGGTGTTTACTTTATCTGTGATACATACAAGAGTCCATCAATTAAACATACAGAAAGAGCGAACAGGGGAACATCAGCTGTGGAAGTTGAAATTAGAGGATCAAATCAGAGATGGCCAAATGACTTCGAGGATGCACTGAACAGCTCAAGCTCAAGCAATCATTGCAGTTATTTCTGTTGAGAGAATGGGCTACACAGGAGTATACCAAGCTAATAGAAAATCACAATATATTCCACTGCATTAGAGAGCTCATGTTCAAAATTTATGTCAAAGATGATGTAGTGGTGAAACACTAATGGATGCGCCTTCATGCATACACAAAGAGGGCAATACTCGAATTGTGTATAATCTGTATGAAATGTCCCAGAAAAAGACACAAGAGGACTAAAATGAACAAGAAGGTGAGGGACCTGAAGAGAGGAAAACAAATGCTGTTGTACGTACAGAAGATATTGATGTGTTCATTCTGTTGACTCATTTTGCACCAAAAATGGGAAATATGCAGTTATATATGGATGCAGGAAAGAGTTTTAAAAACAATAGAAGGCTAATATATATTTCCTTCACCATTGGTAGTTATAAGCACTGTGGTATAGCATTCTGCACGCAAGCTATTTATAGTAACAAGCCCAGATCAATTCTGGGAAAAACAGGTGCGCTAAGCTGGGTAGGACAAACAATCTGGGCTCCGTTTAAATAGAGAGAAATTGCCGACATTCTACCTAAGAGTGTTTTATTAAAATTGTGCTAATCTTCTTACTTTTAACTTGGGATGAATTCAGCAACCTCTGTTCTACAACATACCAGAAGTATTCTCAGAAATCATTGATAATAAAGATTTGCCATGACATTTAATTTTCCATATTTTTTCATCCACTACCAAATCAACAGTCCCGACAGCGAACGCTTAATGTTCCACGTCCACTCAACACTAAACTAGTTGATGTACTAGTTCACATGGACGTGTTGAAGCATACACTTTGTTTGGATATGAACGGTAGAAGATATAGTGACCTCAATGCATTTCCTACTCTGCTGAAAATATATCTATTGCCAATATATATATATATATATATATATATATATTGTTTTATTAAAAATTCAAAAAGAAACTAAAAAAAGATACATTTACAAAATGAAAAGGTTATGGTGAAAAGTGTCTGAAAATTTACAAAATACATTTCAATACATATTTTTATGCAAAATACTATCAACAAATCTGATATTTAAAATCTCACAATCTGTTTTGTCTGTAATAAATGTATAATATATTCAATATTCTTATGTGCACAATTTTCATTATTGAAACGAAAAGTAAGTCTTACTTGTAAAGGGACTTTGGAAGATCGTGGAATCGAACACACAATCTCCCGGCTATGATTCAGACAGGTCTTATATGTCATAGTCAGGTGTGCAGACCACTACACCAACCTCCCTAGACGAAGGACACACACTTCAACTTCGCCTATATGCTGCGTTGGGCAACCACACTGTCTGACACCTGACGCTATATTTAGCTTCACCAACGGGGCCAGCCTTAATCCGACAGGCTCGAGGTCGAGTTTCACTTAATAAAAGGGAGAGCTGTGTGACAATCTACCATTGTCAATTTAATTATAACATTAATGTAAATTAATGTCATGTAAATTTTAATAATATACAGGATGCACTAAGTTATTTTTAATGAATTTCTGCAATCAGTACAATTCCATGTCGTTTAGTTTAAATGAAATGTCTATTCATAAACTAAAATATTTATAAGTTCATGTCTATTTGACAGCATGACAAGCACATGTCATCTGTCAAATTATAAACAGATAGGTATACTCAATGCTTACCCAGTCAAGACGTGACCTCGCCGTGACATCACACATAGGTCACAAATCAGTCACAGTGCGACGTCACGCGTGTGAGGTCTTCATGACGTCACAGTGACCTCACAAAACACTTATAATGTGATGTCACGCATGTGAGGTCACTGCGACATCGCTGTGATCTCGCGTATGTATGTACGTAATTAACGTCATACGTTAAACGTTCTGACGTAGTCAACAGGTGCTCTTCTGACGTAGTCAACAGGTGCTCTTCACTCAGACGATTGCAAAACCGGTACGCACGTAAATATTTTGTTTATTATTGGAATATTTCATAGAATATTGTGACAAAATTTTACAAAAGTACCTGTAGCAGATACAGCTTAGTAAACGCTATTTTTATTCGCAATTCAAGTATTACATTTTGTATTGTTATCCTAAAAAATGTGATCATAAACAATGTCACATTTTTTTCTTGGACTTAGCATGAAAAGTCACAATGTATCAAATTCTAAATAAATATTGCAACATTGTAAAGAATAAGTATTGCTAACGACCCTTGCAATATCGATTAAATGCCGCAATGCACAATGTATCAAATTCTAAATAAACAGCAAGTGCAACATTGTGAAGAATAAGTACAGTACTTCGACCTAGATCTAGATCTACAGCCTGTAGATGTAGTACAGGGTGAACCAAAAAGATGCGCACCCACAACATTGACCTTTTCACTGTATGGGTACACATCTTTTCGGGTTACCCTGTACATGGTTCATATTTTAATATGTTCATAGTTTTTTTATTATTTTCTGTAGAATCTTTTAAGGAAAAAAGAATTATTATGAATGATTCTTTACATGTACTCAGAGTGAGTATATTCTAGTATATATTACATATTTTACGCTAAAAATTTCCATTTCATCAGTAATTGTTTATCTTTGTATTTTTTAGCATTGGCATTGGAGAACACCGACAGTATTTGCATACAACAGAAACCAACTTTAATCATCAACCCGGCTATTTGCAAGGTACATTTTATACATGAGAAAAAGACAATATCTCACATTTATAAGACCCTGCATGGGAGTATAAAATAAGTGCAAAGTCCTGTGTCCATTTTTAATGAATTTTTAAAAAGTCTACTATGCAAATAGCTTTTACATTCAAATCTGACTTAACCTGATTAAAATGAGCATTTTTGCAAAATTAAAGTTTGAAAATCATGAAATTTCTGTAAGTGTACACATCTTTTCAACTTGTCTGTAGAAATAAAAATTCTCGTGTAGGTGCGGCATTTTTAGTATGAATCATTTCCAATAATTTATAGAATAAGTATCTAAAAAAAAAAAATGCGACAAGCCAAATAGTAGTGGAATAAAATTGGTGTAAGTAAAATATGCACAAATTTGTTGCACAGTGGAGTGTCAGGCCATAAAAACATCCGGTCAATAAAAACTGCAATTAACAGAGAACCATGTGCAGTATATTACAAGAACCCCAAAATACCATACATCAACCACCAGCCAACTTTTCCATGCCTAGAACAATCCCATTCACATCGAAATCCAGTTTAGATGCACATCCATGTCAAGTGCAAAATCATCATTCTCCAATGCAAATTCCATCCAATCTGTTCAACCATCTTTCGCTACTGCATCTCAGTCTACACCTACAGCTACTTATAATGGACCATTTTCTGGAGCAATAATCAGTGTGGATATATTTCACCTTCAATTCTACTAATAATAAAGTCCAAGTTGAGAATTGCAGTCCTTCTAAGAAGTCCAGAAGAACTTTCATGGCTAAGATAACCTTCATTTTTAGGTCCAACAACATTATTTTTAAGTATTAAAAGTGTACTAGTATACTAGTATGTTAGCATTTTAATGTTCATCTGTCACTAATTTCATTTTTTTTAAATGAAACAACGTCAGTCGTCAGCAGAAGCTTTGGTTGAATTTGATTTTGAATATTGTCATTTTGACTCTTTGTTATATGTTCTTTTGCTATTTTATGTCCACCCCTGACACAGCACCTCAAGCTCAAAATGATTTATCCTTTCATTATATGCATAATAATACAGATCCAATTTCACAGCTAAATTATAAACAGAAACGAATACATTTAACAATGAATAGTATCGCAGCTACTGTATTATCTATCGTTCAGCTCTAAAGTACATTTACGTTGGGAGTTGATAGATCTATATCTTCCTTGTTACGTTCATTCATATTCGATTTTACAGCACAAAATGTCAAAAATATATTCTGGAACTATTGATTTAAAACAACCACAGAGTTTAGTTTAGTGCAACTACTTCTGACCTAGATTCCTATAATCAGTTACAATATTGCAATTTTACAGAAATTAAGTTCAACTGCGTGGGAGGGGATTTTAACAATCAATAAATGCGATGAAAAAAAACAACAACCGTGTTTTGGGGGTTTTGTTCTACATGTCTCATTAATACAAAAGCAAACTGATAACAGTTTGCGGTGCAAGTAGTGTATTTGTGCTCTTTAATAAAACTTGGCCGATTTATTACTTTCTGCTGAGTAAAAGTACAAATGCATTATCATTATATTTCACAAACATTGTGTATTTGTGACACAATCACAAATCCTTATCTACTGACACCCTAAAATAGTACATTTGCCTATTCAAAACTAATTTCTTAAAAAGTGACATGTTTTTACAATTCATTAAAAATGTACATGGGACTTTGTACTTATTTTAGACCCCCATAGTTAGGACCCTACATACGTTGTATACATGTAATGCTCATATTGAATCATGCCCATATGTGGAATATTTTCCCTTCAAAACTATTCCTCAAGGGTCCATCTAAAACATTTTGTATGAGTTGAATCTGTTTCATTTTTCACATGTGCACTTCACACTTAAATTTTAAATATCGACACCCTCATAGGCAGGTGAGTGATATGGGCCTTTATATGTTCCTCTTGTATTTACAGTCATTGAAATTTGTCCCTGCAATTCACATCACGGAAATTGAGCATGGCAGATGAAGAATTCAGTAAAAAGGTATGCAGATATTTTAAATTAAATGCATTCAAACTTGCTATCTAGCTCATTTAGTAAAAGGGACTTTCATTTCTTCATCAATGAGAATTATATATACGGGTTTGTGTGCTAAAAATAAGACCAGGTTATCAAGCTGCCTCAGCATTTAATTGTTATTTTAATATTTCATTCTTTGATTCAGTAAAATAACTAATTGGTGCAAATGTTACATTGTTCAGAGAAAGTGTGCACAGCAGTCTGCAAGAAGAAAAACTCAAAAGGTTTTGCGTGCCATCGACTCCAGTTTGGAACTGATGCAAGAGGTGGAATGGCAAAGTAATGCTCCAAATATTATGAGTAATCAAGATGTGTATGTGGAATCAGAGTATGTGGAGCTAGATGAACATTATGAAAGCTTGGAAAGAGATGAAATTACAGATAAAGAAGATGGACAACTATCATTGATTACCGAAGATTGTGAGAGTACCGGTATATTGGAGAGCACATCATCAAGTGACGAGAGTGAGTCAGAGACAAAAGACTCACTGAAAAATGATCTTGCAAAATGGGCAGTTTGGATGACAGTCTCCAAATGCAATTCAATAGGACCGGATCTGGTGGCAAAGTCAAGTTTCCGGATATCTTCGAGACACAACAATCTCCGAAATAATCATATAGTTTGTGGAAGCATGAATAGGAAACAAAAAACTTAAAGCAACATATTCATAGGGAAAAGTACACAATGATTTTTTTCATCTTTAAACTATGTGTTTTCTTTCAAATTCAATCTAGAAAAATGAATTAAAAGTAATTGTATGTATATTTTGTTTGCTTCAGGCAATAGTCCCTTATAGTCTATCATATGTGACAATTTGATATGGTTGTTCATCCAGAGAACATTACTTTTGATTAACAGACTCATACCAATTTGTTACAGTGCAATGTATATAAAGATTTGGATATATATTCTTTTTTTCTCTTTTGTTCAATATTCAATAAATTGCCATGTCATACTTTATGGAAGAGGAGTGTTGAGAAATTAGTTCATAATGTACCTTCTATTGTGATTAATACATGGACATTAAACTGAAGCAAATTTTTATTTACTTTTTTGTCTAATGTTAATGATATTTATTATTGGGGTGCAAAATAGAAATATTTTAAGTAAAAGAATTTATTCATATGAGTGCAGTGCATTGATGATGTTCAATAAATGTTTATTCTGGAAAAAAAAATCTTTGTTGCCATTACGCAAACGGCATTCCGAAATGTTGTCAACTAGAACGATGGCGAACGGCTTTCTGCATTTTATTCTCCTTTTAGTGGACAAAATTTGTTTTTTACGAATTTTTCTTGAATAAAAATGATTCGCCAAATTGGCGAAAGAGTAAGCAAAAACTCTGCCCGAAAAGTATACCAAGCTAATAGAAAATCACAATATATTCCACTGCATTAGAGAGCTCATGTTCAAAATTTATGTCAAAGATGATGTAGTGGTGAAACACTAATGGATGCCCCTGCATGCATACACAAAGAGGCCAATACTCGAATTGTGTATAATCTGTATGAAATGTCCCAGAAAAAGACACAAGAGGACTAAAATGAACAAGAAGATGAGGGACCTGAAGAGAGGAAAACAAATGCTGTTGTACGTACAGAAGATATTGATGTGTTCATTCTGTTGACTCATTTTGCACCAAAAATGGGAAATATGCAGTTATATATGGATGCAGGAAAGAGTTTTAAAAACAATAGAAGGCTAATATATATTTCCTTCACCATTGGTAGTTACAAGCACTGTGGTATAGCATTCTGCACGCAAGCTATTTATAGTAACAAGCCCAGATCAATTCTGGGAAAAACAGGTGCGCTAAGCTGGGTAGGACAAACAATCTGGGCTCCGTTGTAAATAGTGAGAAATTGCCGACATTCTACCTAAGAGTGTTTTATTAAAATTGTGCTAATCTTCTTACTTTTAACTTGGGATGAATTCAGTAACCTCTGTTCTACAACATACCAGAAGTATTCTCAGAAATTATTGATAATAAAGATTTGCCGGGACATTTAATTTTCCATCTTTTTGCATCCACTACCAAATCAACAGTCCCGACAGCGAACGCTTAATGTTCCACGTCCATTCAACACTAAACTAGTTGATGTACTAGTTCACATGGATGTGTTGAAGCATACATTTTGTTTGGATATGAACAGTAGAAGATATAGTGACCTCAATGCATTTCCAACTCTGCTGAAAATATATCTATTGCCAATATATATATATATATTTTTATTAAAAATTCAAAAAGAAACTAAAAAAAGATTCATTTACAAAATGAAAAGGTTATGGTGAAAAGTGTCTGAAAATTTACAAAATACATTTCAATACATATTTTTATGCAAAATACTATCAATAAATCTGATATTTAAAATCTCACAATCTGTTTTGTCTATAATAAATCTATAATATATTAGATTTTCTTTAACAATTTGTTCAATATTCTTATGTGCATAATTTTCATTATTAAATTTACAGATGGAGTTAGTTGTAAAAATTGAATATGAAATAATAGCTATTATACAGTTCAAACATTTCAATTTCTGGCTTGAATCGTAATTAATAAACCCATATATAATTTTTTTCAAGTTGACATTACACTTTATGACACGAGACACCATTTTCCATATACGCCTTATTCGTTTACAATTATATAACATGTGCTCCAAATTTTCTACCTGTCCACATGCATCACAAAATTTTCTAATATTCCTAAACTTTGACGAGTAATTTCCAGTTGGAAGTATGTTATGTAAAATCTTAAAGCTTAATTCTTTCAATTTTGGAATCTTAATGGCTATACTTTTTTCTGTATATATTTTTTTCCATATTTCTATTGTTTTCGAAACCAAAACGGTTTGAATATACCTCCTCCATGTTTCCTCTAGCATTATTTTTAGACAAGAGAATATCATAAGATATTTTACTTTTTGCATTATTAATATCCAAAACTTTGTTACGGGAATGTCTACATTAGACTAGCACACAGAAAATAGCAAATATGTTGCATCGAAATTATACCCTTTAAAAATATTTGAGAATTATGAAGAACCAATATGCAATTGATTTGACACAAAGAAATAAAAAATCAAACAATAGTAAGTTTGTCAAATATAAGTTGAAAGTCGGAAGATGTTTGAAATGTTGAGACTCGTCATTTTATCTATCACTAGCAGTAGCAGTTGACAAAAAAAGTCACCATGTACCACCATACGGTTGAAGTATTAATATATAATTTTGAAAAGATGGGTTATGTGGCACATGGAGAACCCATCAAACCCATTTGTTCCGGTTCCAGCTTATTCAGGCGTCTCCACAATATGGATAAAGTGCTGTAAAGATACTTGTATGTGGACTGTGCAATTGATTTTTTTCTAACATTGAGATGATTTTTAACTGATGAAATCATATAAGACGTGTGATTTCAGTAACAGCACATTTGTGACTGTGAGAAAGAGATATTTTTGCGCGCTTTTATTGAATATTTAGAATGTTCTAATTAGTGTATGATTTTGATGATTTGAATTATGTATGTGAGTTTGTGTTTACTGTTAAACATTGAAAATGGAACAGGAGAGCATCAATATGAGAATGTATGAATGTGGTATCTTGCTTAAAAATTGAGAGTCTGATTAAGGCTCTGAAGTGATATTTTTGTCCATTATTTTAGAATTTAGAATGTTCAATTGATGCATGAGTCTGATGCTTTGATTTATGCTTGTGAGTATTGTGTTTACTGTGAAGATTTGAAAATGGAATAGTAGAGCATCATGGTGAGAATGTATGAATGTGGTGTGGTATCTTGTATGCTTTCAAGAGTTACATTGTAATTACATACGTTGGAACTTATTGATGTTGTTGTTTTAGGATGGAAACAGTGATCTGATTTTTAAGGCATTTGAAAGTGGTAAGAAGCTGTCTGTCGGGTTCTTTGAAAGTGGTAAGAAGCCGTCTGCTTGTAGGGTTCTTTGAATTTGTTTCAAATGGGAGCAATTTTACTGTAGCAGCAAACCTGTTCAGTATTATTCAATGGAAATCATTCCGTCGTTTTTTTATATATTTTTTGTTATAATTCAATGTAGCTGACAAGCTCTTCTGGATGAATGCTCTGGTATTTGAATTTTCAGGCACTGCATGTGTTCATTTTATTTATATGTAATTTGATAGCCCTGACTGCTATATAATAATGTCAAAATACTGGTGCTTTATATCAGATTTTGTAGCAAGATTTTTCATGATTTGTCAATTAATATGACCTGTATTGTAAAATTTATGCTTTGTACGATAGAATGTAAGGATTTTTAAAATTCTGCATGTTAGTGTTCATTTTTTAATGAAAAATGTGAGCAGAGCGAGAGTATGTAGACAGGGCGGATGGAGTTGAGCGTCAGGACATGTAAAATATCTATCATTAGTTTATTTCAGTCTATACCATTATCCTATTTTACTAACAGTACCTTCAAACTTCTTTTTTTCTGTTTTCTAGTCTCATTTTACTTTTATATTGATGATCATAGGATCTTATAGGTATTGTCATCTGTAAGCACATGTTTGTGAGCTAGAACAAGTCCGTCTGCAGTTTGTTCTGTCAATTATCCTGGTTAAGGACATTGTGATTTCCTTCCATTGAATCACTAGTATGATTAATTAAAGACTAAAAAAATACAAATAAAATAATTTTGATGGAAAATAATCTGCAGTAATATGCAATTCCATTCATATACAATAGGCTATGTAATTGTTTTAATTTTATATTTGGATTTAGTTTAGACATTTTCATAAGCTTTACTATGGCAACGCTATCAATGGAGCCAATGTTTGTCCTACCCAGGCCACGTGCGCTGAATCTCATGAATATTCATGACTTGTGATGTCTTGCGTACAGAATGCTATTAAAAGATTAATGACTACATCTCAAGGCTAATCAGATCATCCCAGTATGGAGGTGGTCTTAACTTCAGGTTTTACTGTAGCCCCAAAATAATTCCCTGGTGAAAACTTTACGTTCAATACATCTGCATTGTCAGATTGAATTTTTCTATGACAAAATATTTTTGAGTCCATCCTTACCAACACGCTTATGAATTAGTTTCAAACGTTTCAAGTTTAATCCATGCATATATATTCTACATAAATTTCACAAATTAAGACATATTACTCATGTGATGGCATTTTGATTGATGCTAATGGAAGTGGTGAAGAAGAAAAGGAGCATACTCAGTATAATGGACGGGATAATGAGTATGGCGAAAGGAGCAGTGAGGACACGAATGACAATGAAAATCTTCACAAAGTAATTGAAGAAGAGAAAATAAGTGATGGAGACAAAGAGATGGTTCTTCTTGAAGACATTTGTACAGCAAAAGCAGCCTGATGAGTTACTGGTGTATCAAAACTGGAGGTGATATCATATTTCTGTACTCAAGATTTTTATAGATAAATCACATGTTCTGATTTTGTGTATCTTAGAATTCTAAGTTCATATACAACAAAATATTAATATATTAAACTGAATAAAAAATGCATACACATAATCATACATATCTTTCTCAAAAATAAATATTTTCATACAATTAAATGGAATAACTTGTCTTAAATAAAGACTAACGAAAGATGTGGCCAATGTGGCCACTCTGAGAATGAGGATCCTTACAAGTTAAGGTGGCAGTGCATGTGTAATATATAAAAGTTGTCGCCAGTTGTTCCATGCAAAAGGCCTTCCGCAAGGCCAACTTCAGCTTCTGAAGGCAAATTTAAGAAAAACAAAAACATGGTAGTCTGGCTTATGCCAAGTTACCTGGAGAGAAAAGTGTTTGTTTTTTAGTTTCCACATGTAAATTTATTTCCTATACACGTCTGTGATAAACTATTTATTGTTAATCTTAATGTGTATTTTATAATCCTATTTCTTTATGGTAATGTTGATTTATTATCCATGTATTTAGCAAGTATTCATATCACTTTGCTAGCATTTCTTACAAAAAGTTGTATGATATAAATGCAATCATGGACCTTTTTATGTGATGTTTTATTTTAAAATCTGCAAACCTTAGTGCATATGTTTAATTTAATATTCAGTTTAGCTATATTGGATATTTAGATAACCATCATTAACATTTTCACTGCCAGACTCATATTTACTGAGAATTGCCAAGACAATTCTTCTGCTTAATTGCCGATAAAAATTAGCTGCAGAATGAAAGGTTTTGCATGTTCAAAGTTTTCATTCATAAACTTCAGAGCTATCATTTCAAAGTGTTATAAAATCCCTTAGAATTACCCGTTACTCCAATTGAACGAATTAAAAGCATACTGAAAAGAAAATCATGACCTGAAGGACCTCCCCTGCGTTGATATATAGCCCTGAACTTATCTTCGATGGTGGTCAGGAGAAAAAGAGGCGTCCTGATAGAGGTATACAAATACCTGGACACCCTATACAGAATAGAACCATGTTCAATTGTCCTTGACAATAAACAACAAAATGTAAATTTTAGTAACAGGTGGACACCGGTACAAGGTCAAGAAACCGTCTTACAACTCCAATCTTTGGCCCGGGACACGAAGCTACAAACTTTGCGTTGTGTATCTTTGAAGAACAAAAGTCAAAACACTCCTGTACATGTGGCAAGAGCAGCTTGGAGAAGAATGGAGAAGAATCTTGAAAATATACTCTTAAAATTGATTCAATTGGTAAGTAGTCATATCTTTTCAGAATTACTATAAATTTGTGAGCGATATAACAAGTTGTCTCAATTATGTGAGAAAACGTGGTGGAATGACAAATTCACAAATGTAATTTACGTGCATTAAGTTTATGACCATAGTGTAGTTTCTTCGTCGAGAGGAAATGTTTATTGCATTTCCAATAGTTATTACCAATGCCATTGGTAATAACTATTGACAAGACAGCCATTGTGATATTTGTCTATATGGATTGGTAGTCTTGCGCAATCCTATCATAATCGGAAATGCTGTGGGGTGCCCAAGTATCTATCCCATATTGAATGTATTTTAATGAAGCTGTAGTGGTACACATTCCAAATTGAACATGTGGACTCTGCGAAGTACTTAGGTATTCACCTGGACTGTAAATTAAACTGGCACCACCATGTGCAGTCAGTATGTAAGAAGACAAATGGTATCATCGGTTTTCTGAGGCGTAACCTAAATATAGCCTCCACATCTGTTAAAGCGCAGGCGTACATGAGTCTGACCAGAC
>JAGTTF010005761.1:0-14866 GCA_019095985.1 Streblospio benedicti
ATTTCCAGATTAACAAAAAAATAATTTGAATGAAATTCTTCATTACATAGAATGGCTAGATAGGCTATAATATATTCAATTCACCATGTCCCATGCCAGTGCTCACAGTCTGCACAGACAGTATTTGCTACTAGACTCTACTAGTAATTTATTCAAATTTCAAATTTTACTTTTTCAAATACAAAGACCATAAGTGACAGAGGCCTTTTTGAACCTGAAATTAACATGGAATAAACTGATTAAGAGTCATACGACATATAGATTTCTATACTCAATGTATGCAAAACCGTAAGTTTATTCATTACTTTTCCCTTGACTAATCTAAAAGTTTAATTTTTGTCAACAATGATTATTCTATAGTACATGCCTACCTGCTCTATACTAGTGCTGTCCATGTTGATTGGATATGTTTTGTAAAGAATAGCGTTAGAGAGTTGTATTTCCTAGTTACCACGTTGCCTACGATACGCAAAATTTTTCATTTTATGTCAAACATGACGCCTAATTAAACATTCAATACGGACAACGTTACAGCCTTGAACAGGTCTAGACGGTCATTAACTCAGTGAGTGTATCAGTATGGGTTGATTGATGATGTTTTGGTGGTAAGTCTTTCGCTTCAATCATAGAGTAATGTTTTTGTGACCATGTCTCCTGCAGCTTCTGATATATTCTGTCTCTGTCAAGTACATTTGGTACGATTTTAATGGAGATTGCCCCTCATCTTCCTTCCATAAACATTCAATACAGGCTTTTGTCATTTGTGCTGCAATTGGTGTGGTCCTCCAGCAAAGCAGGGGCCATATTGGCATTGCTGCCTGATTCCTTACTCTCTGTGAGAATGTTCTTTTACTGTGCACATATTTTTCGATGAACTATTTGCCTGTTGATGGGGGTGAGTGGTGGTTAATGTGTGAATCCCCAGCTATGTTCAATCATCTTAAATGCAT
Source organism: Streblospio benedicti (assembly GCA_019095985.1). Lineage (NCBI taxonomy): Eukaryota > Metazoa > Annelida > Polychaeta > Spionida > Spionidae > Streblospio > Streblospio benedicti. The sequence continues at coordinate 951 of JAGTTF010005761.1, forward strand.
ACTGTGGTCCGTTCTGTTATTAGCTTGCATGGTATTCCTTGCTCACCAAACAATTGTTGGAGGTATTTTGACTGACTCATCGGGGAGTATTTGCCCATTTCTTTCTGAGGAACCTTAGAGTAGTGGGGCTGTCAGGAATATTTTTCACCATCAAGGTGAACAGGTCACTGCTGATTGTGTGCCATGGTGTTGTGGGAATCTCGTACTTTCCTTCTGTTGGGCCCTTTTGGTATTGTTGACATATTTCACAGTTCTTTTGTTGTTTCCTCTATGTCCCTGTCTATATTATACCAATAGACACAGCTTCTGGCCCTGAGTCGACTTTTTTTTCCACACCCACGTGTGCAGTGTGTATCTGCTTTAATATTTCAGCCCTCATGGATACTGGTATGAAGACTCTAGGTCCCTTTTAATACTAGGCTGTCTTCTATAGAAAGCTTGTCTGAAGGACCAATAAAAGGTCTCAGCACTTGGGCAGGTCCTTTTCGTTCAGGGCAACCATTGATAATGACTTTTGAGTGTTGCTATTTCTGGATCTTTCCTTGATTCATCCTTTAGTGGTTCTGTCCTACTTTTTCACTAAATTGGATGAGATGGAATTTGATATCCAACTTGATCAGGCTCTCGTCAGATTTGGTATTCTTCAGCCTCAATAATCCATCAGCTAGTGGTACATCCTTGCCTGGTTTGTACTTTATCGAGAGGTCATAGCCTTGAATCTCTAAGAGCATGCGTTGCAGCCTAGGTGGTGCGGCTGTCAAGTTCTTCTCTACTATCATCTGTAGTGGCTTGTGGTCACTCTCTATTGTGAATGGCCTCCATTGGCCTGCCATATACGTATATATGGCATCTCTTGCATCCAAAACCACCGCTAACATTTCTCTTTCAATGTTTGCATATCGCTGCTCTGTACTGGTCAGTGATTTTGAGGCAAAAGCAACGGGTCTTCCTCCCTGCAACAGAGCTGCTCTTAGGCCTCTACCTGATGCATCTACTCGAATGACAGTCTCTTTGTTGGGGTCAAAAAGTACGCCAGTGTTGTATCTGTGGTTATAAGTTGCTTGACCTTTGTAAATGCCTCCTCATGGCTTTGTGACCACACAAATTCGCTTTTCTTTTCTTGAGTAAGCCTCTGAGTGGAGCGGTGTGCTCAGAAAGTCTTGGGATGAAAGGGCTATATATATACCATCCCTAGGAATTCTTGGAGCTCCCTTAGATTGAATGGTGTTTCTATGTTTTAATATCTTGGACTTTCTTCGGGTCAGGTGTACTCCTTGGGCATCATAGATTGCTCCGAAAAACCTTATGTTCTTGGTCTTGACTTGGCATTTACTGCTATTGAACATACGGCCATGTTCGTTTGCTACTCTCATCAGGGATGTGGAGGTTTCTATCATGGTCTTGTTCATTCTTGCCAAAGACTAAGACATCATCTGCTATGCCAATTGCACCTGAGCATTGCTCTAGTATTTGGTCCATTTTTTGCTGGAAAACATCCTGGCTCATCACGAGTCCAAATGGCATGCTCAAAGCAGAATCTGCCAAATGGGTTGTTGAAGGTGGTCAGAGTTGACTGTTGAGTTGATGGGTTGCATATCTTGAATTGCACAATGGAGTGTTAGCATCCGTTGGGGTCCTCGTGTCTGCGAATGGAATTTTTCTGTACACCATTTACTCTCTCCATGTTGACATTCGAGCTCTATGATTCCACATTGTGGGATCTTTGACCCATTGTATGCTGTCAGGGATAGCTTTTTGAGGGCTTCACAAGTAGTTGGGTTCCCCACCCCCTATATGTTGTTGAAACCTACTTTTTATAATCCTTAGGATATCCCTCAAACAGATTTAGATGTTGACATTGCCGCCTAATGTCCCATGGGGTTCGTTCAGCAGCTTTTTACATCCTGACCTTAGTGCTCATAAAATTCAAGACCATCTAGCATAAAGGCTGATTATTTCTGTGATACATGCAAATTTATGAACATAACTGTTATCAATTTCTTCTAAATAGTTGTCTTGAGTAGCAAATGAATGATTTGTGCCTAGAAATATCACGTAATGGAAAATATTTAGCTTGATTTCACGATTTTAGACCAAAAATCGCTTCGGTCTTGAAATGAGTCATAATTTGCTTGGACTATAATTTCAAAAGTAATGGTCTGATTTTGTTTTTACTTGGCAAAAAACATCTACATGTCGTCTAGTTTCTATTTCTGAAGGGAAAATTCAATTATCTTCATTTGTTTTCATGCAGTGGGCTGTTGAATGAAAATGTGTCTGCCCGACCCCTAAATGACGTTAGACTGAAAAATTCAAATAGTTGGCATTCATCATTTCTTTGCGTAAGATTTATTCATTTTTCTCATTTTAATTTGACTGAACATAAACTATATATGACTTTCTCATAGTTTGACACTGTGCCACTTTTCATTGGTTGGAAAAATCCAAGATGGCCGCCACCGATTTTGTTAAATTTTACCTTTTGCCACAAATCATTTTCAATTTGTGAAACGCTTGTGATTTTGGTGTCTAAACGTATGTTTTATTTGTTAAGAAATCCAAATAAAGTTATGAAATTTATATTGACCATTTTAATCCAAATAAAATACAATATTTGTTTTGTTATGATAAATCAAATGTACCCAAGAAATGTAAATCATGTCATTTATTTTAGTTCCACATCAGATCTACAGAAACTTATTTCTCTTTTATGAATATTCAACACTACTGCCTTCATCAAGTTATAAATGAAAACAATATACAAAACAACGTTCTACGTAGAACGAACACGTACACACGTAAAATACGTAAAAATACGTAAAAATACGTAAAAAATATGTACGTGAAACGTCAGACATATTGTGTATACGTTTAACTTAAACCCATAGTCAAATAGATAGATTATCATTATAATACAATAGTATTATAATAAAACTCAATAAGATGATAAAATACTGCTACATATCAACCAATAATAAGACAACATGATGAAAATACATTACATATCTGGGGTAACAAAAACAGAATTATAATCCGTATTCATTCCTCTGCCTAAAAAACATCCTAATCTACCAATCATTTTTTGTTCTTTTTAACTTTCTACTTATTAAACCTCTCTCTAATAATAACCCACAAACCTCCATATCTTCCACCGCCCTATGTCTATCAGAATTGAAATGTCTAGCTACCTCCGTATCAGCCTTATCCCTTACATCTTTCAAGTGTTCTCTAAATCTATCACCCAGTCTATGTCCTGATTCTCCAACATAAATTTCCCCACATTTCTTACAAATAATACAATATACTAACCCTTTCGTTGCACATGTAAACGATGATCTAGGACATGGTAGTGGGACCAAGAGGCACTTTACTTCCCAGTCGGTGATCTGTCGCGTCATAGGCCTCCAAAGCTCTGCCCGCTGTTCCTCCTGGCTCGAGACTAATGCCCCCGTCCATCATTTCTTTCCACTGCTGCCTAACGTGATTTGATCCGTTGCGCCCAGTTTTTGCAATTTTGTTGTGAATGTCGGTGCTGTTGTGGTGTAACACCGCGAGAAGAACCTTTTCGGCTGTATCCAGTGTCAAATTGTAGGCGTAGGAGTCATGCTCCTGTATCTACTGCAGCGGTAGTCCTTATTTTTCTCCTGGAGGAAAGTGGCAGACTGCCCCTAGGAGTAACACATGCTCCGCTGTGCCTCCCATGAACACCTGCAGTTCTTTTTAAGCAGCAGAGGTGAGTCCACTTCAATTAGCAAACACCCTGTTGCTGTGCAGTCCGGAGGTACTCTAGCGAGTCTTCCCTAATGCCATTTCCCTTGTACTCGCTGTAGGGTCGTACTTCAACTGGCGCCCTACTTCCATCATCTCCTCCGCGACCTGGGTTTGTTTTAACTGACCCAGACATTCTTGTCCTTCTGTGTTGGAGTTCGCCGAGCTCCCGTAACCCCCGACTTTTGCAAGTCTGTGTCCAGGTGGTAGCCCGCCTCGTGTATTGCTGCTCTTTGCCTGCTAGCGCCTCGCCTCCTAGCACATCTTCCTCCGCTCCTTCGCTTTCCTGGCTAGCGGTTTCCTCACCTATGTGAAGATCCACTCCTAGTTGTTTCTCAGGTACTCCGTCATCGCCCTTTTTAGGGGGTGGCAGCGGGTCCTGCTGGCTTGATACCATGGGCAAGCCTTGCAGAGACTTCTTCCCTGCATCAGACTGTGTCAGCATGGGGTCTTTGGAGTCAATAATAATAATAATAATAACTAGCTGGCCTGTCTCCTACGGAGACTAATTTATGTGTCATATTTATTCATTTGAGTGGTAATTTGAGAAATTCATAGCAGAAAATTAACAATAATGCATCCCAAAATGATAATACATTTTATAAATATTTAAAAAAATAAGAACAAAAGTTTACTGTGTTTCCAAATATATATTTTTTTAAATAGCAGAAAAACCAGTTTTTAACATGTTGAACAAAATGCCACCTCACCACGACCGTGTTTTGCTTGAGCATGGTAATAGTAGTACAGATTGTAGATGGCAGACTCTAGAAAATAGTTATCTAGCTTTTTCTTATATTAGAAAATAGATTGATGAAAAAAAATATAAAGCAATTAATGAAAACTGACAACTTTGCCCCGCAAAGCATATAACTGATAGTAAAACATCGAAATGACCAACATCACTATTCAGTTACAAAATTTGTATATTTATCTAGAAAACCTTGCCTCAATTTTTTTTTATATTTTTCCTATTTATCATTTTACATGCATTTTAAGTATTAAAACCACCTATTTTCCGAATTTTCTTGCAAATCAATACAAAAACGTTCATAATTCATCAACGAAATAAAAAAAATCAAAATCCCTTGTAAGGTTTTCTTCAGAATGCATACATCTTCAAATATATACACGTTTGTGAAAATTTGATTTCATGGTTAAGGAGAAATATAAAAAAGAAAAAATTCATCTACTATGCAAACTTAGTTTTGAGAAAATGGGCTTTAAACATGGCCAATCAATATACATTGACATGAGTTGCTGTCTACAAAATGTATCATATAAGAAAAACGATTGATGATAAAAGGTTAATTTTAAAAAAGATGTTGTTCTTTATCATGTATAGCATACAAAACATTGAAAATGTAAAAATTGAATTTTTAGCCCATATAACCTTATAAGCCTGCAAAGAATGAGTCATTGTTTTTCACTCCAGCTTGGTCTTTACAAAATGTGTTGTAATGGGAAAACTATTGAAGATAAAAGGTTCATTTCAAAACATGTTCTTCATAGTTTACAGTATAATGAATATTAAAAAGCTGAAAATAGAATATTTTCCCCTTAAAGAGTTCACAGTACCCTTAAATAATAAATATTATAAACAAAAGACAAACATTAACAAATTACCAAAATGAATTCAATGCACCAAAATTAATTTATGGCCTGTGGTAGATAGTCTCCATTGGGCCCAAACAGTGCAAAAAACATTCCCACAAAAACAACTGCCAAATTATTTGCAAATACGTACATGCAAATAAGCCATTCCAATCTGACGGATACGTTTTAATGTATAATCCCATGTTTTCACGTCAATCATGTCAACAATTACAGTTACACACGGTCACAGGTTTATCCCAGATCTAGTCCATCAGTCTCAGACTACAGTTATTTGTGAAATTGTGTATAGACTTCATTTTCGTCAATATTCCCATTCATTAGATCTGGACATGACAACCAAGATGAATTTTTTGAAGCGATTGAAAAATTCGCATATTAGCTATGCGTGTGTGACTCGGTTTTTTCCACTGGGACAGAAGCAACGTAACGTCGTAATATTAGCTTTTTAACAGAGATTTGCCAAACTTTTCTGTTTTGTTTTCAACTACTTTTATTGTTGTGTGTATGTGCAATGAACAACAACACATTATGTAACAAAACTAGTTCTGTTAGGGCATCCAGTGCGCGCCACATTAGTTGGCTGCTCAGTATAAAGTAGTTAACATAGGTAGCACTGGACTAAAGTAAGCTCCCATGCTACACACACCTCGTCAGGTTGTTCGTTTACTATGGCCACTTGTAGATTTAAGACCAGTACACTACCACACAGTACTGAGGAAGCCATTAGGGCTTTAGCTTCTGACTCAGCAGGTACGGACTGCACTAGGTAGGGCTGTCGGTCTATTCCCGAAGGAATAGGCCCACATTCACACATTACTGGAGGTCCAGCCGGTGGCTACCTCACTCCCGGACATCTACTCACCTTACGTGGACTGAAGGACCCGTGTTTGTGTACAGTAGAGCTGTCACGCTGTCAGCACTGGTGCGAAGTCCTCCCACGGGAGGCCTTTCGTGAGGAGGCCAGGGGTCTGCACACCACCTTACACAGCAAGTAGCGAGAGGGTGACTGGCCCGTTCAGCTATAGGCCGCAGAGCTCGGGTGTGTAAGGTGTTCGATACGTCTCAAGAACACAACGAGGAGGAGTACGGTTTGGGGGAGGCCAAGCCGTGAGGGGGCTGCGCCACGCGGGGTGCGCGGGAGGGCACCAATACCCGTCTTGTCGGGCCGTGTGACCCCGGCAAGGCATGCAGGAGCTACGACTTTGTTCACAGTTTGGTGCCATGACCAGGATTTACGGAAGTACAGGCGTGAGAGTGAGTAAGCGCTGTACGGATCGGCAGAATGACGTCCCAACGGAACTCCACATCCCGGACTTCCATACCTGGCGGCAGCCGACGCCACCAATTTAGTGTCAGAAAGCGAGTCCGCTCTTGAGGAACGGAAGAAAGACATGAGGTGTCACCATGTCCTCAAGAGGAAAATTAAGAAGAGGGAAAGCGGTGTGGAAGTACCTCATGTGCCGGCACCCAATCCTAACACGCGGGCTGTCGAACCCCTAAAACTCGACCCATTAAGCAGGGACCCCCCTAAGGGCCCCAATTATGGAAACCAGGACGGCAACCCTAGATTCCCGTCAATGATACCCTGCAGTTGAGGCCGCCGGGCTACCCGACAGGCGGCGGAACCGTAAAGAACAGCGCCTGCTGGCGCGCTTGAGAGAGAGCTGGAAGATTCGCAGTAGGCGACCCAGGATGACACCAGCTCAGGAATTAGGACCGGTCAACCAGGGGGATGGAAGTGACGTGGGTAGTAGACCTAGCACACCGCGTTATCCACCACCTGTGAAACATAGCACCCGGGATGCCGTGCAGACAATCTGCAGAAGGTCGAAGGGCTTAAGCGGGAGTGAATCATCTGGGCATGATGCGCCAGTGTGCTCCAAGTCGCCAGATCACGGATCCCCCAGGAGAGGAAGACACAGCCCGTCCGGAGGTGACTATCAGAGTCTTGATGTGGCGCTACATGAGTTCACCCCTTTGTGAATGCAGCAGCGGAATTCGAGGATGAAGAGCGGGCGACCGGGCGATGTGTTGCCAGCGGAAACAGGCGTGGGCCGGGAGACAGAGAGAGGGTTCTCTGGTCATTCTGCGGTCAAGTGGGGCTACGGGACAAATGCTCCATCTGCCACGGATTTCCTAGACAACCTACCCGGAGTCCTGCGCCAGTTTGTGGGCAGTATGCGGTAATTGCCCGTCTCCCACCCCTGTCCCCCGAACTCAGGGACAGCTCAACCATGGGGATCAAAGTTCCAGCAAGTGCGGCAGGATGTTTAACCTGTACATGGACAGACTACGGCAGACCAGTTAACTCAACCCAAAAGTGAACCTGGGGCCCAGGGGTACAGACCACCACGGGACTGGTGGGACCGTTTTTGCCTCAGCAGGACGTGCGAGGGAGTACTCAGCTTGAAGGTGCTCACAGACGCAACACTGGACGAGAGGCTTGGTAGCCATGGCAAGGAACAGCCAAGCAAGGAGTAGAACCTAGCCGGGGTGGACCTGCGGTACCACAGCCTGGGGGGAGGAAGTCAGGGCTCTGCCAGCGCCTGACAAAAGTCCGCTGTGTGGACTCGATTTACCATGCACCGCTACTCTCGATCCTAATATCGCAAAGGAGAATGTCAGGAACAACGTCTCAACAGCCCGCGCTCAACTTTCGGCACTCCGAGTGGGAACCGGAGGAGTCAGGTGGTGAGACAGTGTATCAATGTCAGGAGGTGGATGCCGAATTTGGAGGCCATACATAGAACGTTAGGACTGTCGGGCACTGCTCTTGGTATGTCGTGTCACGGTGTGGATCAATGGGGTCCCAATGGAAACGTGCGTGGATACCGGAGTAACGCTCAGCTTGTTAGCCAACAAATTCTACGAGGAGAACAGCAGTCAACTACCGCCACTACTACCCCCGCAGGTGTACCTGACGGGCGCTGGTGGTGAATCATTGGATGTCCGGGGCGCTATCATGTCGGAGTTTGAGATTGGAGGAGGCCGGTACAGCCAGCTCCTTCAACTTGGACGGCTGGAAGGTCTCGACCTACTGCTCGGCATGGACTGGCTAACGTCATACGGAGTAGCGATTGACTGTGCCACACGAACCATACGGATTGGGGCACGAGATGTAGGATTTGGGAAAGCAATGACAGTTCATAGCAAGGACCTCGTCCGACTCACAAAGACCGTACGAATACGCCCCTGGGGTGTGCAACGGGTCATGTGTCGGGTCGAGGGACACCACACGGGTGGGACAGGAAGTACTGGTAGAGGGAACGGCAAAACTCAGTGACGAAGCTCTTGGTGGTTCCGTCACTTGAGGTAATCCATGAAGACGGGTCTCTACCCCTCACCCTAGAGAATCAGAGCACCTCATTTAAGGAGGTAAAACTTGGAATGGTGGTGGCTAAAATCACCATGCTTGAACGAAGAGTGGAGGACCATCTGGATGAGAATGTCAACCAGTCATCGGACGGGGTGGAAGTCCCCTGACTTACGAATTTGGCATATTCCCCCACTCATGTGGCGAATGTGAATGCCGTAGGAGGCAGGCATGGGAAAGAATGGACCAGCCGACAGCTCATTCCGGAGGATGGAGCTTATGAGTCGGTCGCGCAGGACCAGACTGTAAAGTGTACCATGAGGAAGCTGAGGAGCCGGCTGAGCTGCCGGTTGAGTCCAATCCAGCGGAGGGTCAGGGCGACGCCCGACTTTCTGCGCTGCATGTTCCCAGCTGATGGAATGTTGGACGCCAGATGAGGTCACCCAGATGGAAGCATTGGTGATGGAATATAGAGATATATCCTGGGTCTGGACGATAGTCCGGTTTGACGGATCTACTAACACATAAAAAATCGACACCGGGATGCCAAGCCGATCAAGCAGAACTACTACCGTCGCTCCATCAAGGAATGGGGAGTATATTGACGGGGAGTTGGAGAGAAGATGTTGGCGAATGGGAGTGATTCGACCGTCGAAACTCACCGTGGGGAGCACCGGTGCAGTTGGTGCGGAAGAAGTCCGGTGAGCTTCGATTTTGTATCGACTTCCCTTGGCTGAACGAGGTCACCAAGAAGGACGCTTCCCCTTCCACGGATTGACGAGTGCTTGGACGCACTGGAAGGATCCAAGTACTTCTCCACGCTTTGATCTCGCTGAGCGGCTACTGGCAGGTGGCAATGGATCCAGAGGATGCAGAGAAGACAGCCTTTGTGACCCACACGGGGTCTGTATGAGTGGGACACGTATGCCTTTTTTGGCCTCTGCAACGCGCCTGCAAGTTTTTTGTCGTCTCATGGAGATGGTACTGGCGGACATTGTATGGAGTCAATGTCTTGTGTATCTGGACGACATTCTGGCTTTTTGGAAAGGATTTCTCGATTAGCGTGCTGGAACCTTCACGCGGTGTTTGAACGGCTGCAGAGGGCTAACCTCAAGTTGAAGCCTAAGGGTGCACACTGTTAAAAGCAACAGTGGAGTACTTAGGGCACGAGGTGGATCGGTTCGGGATTCGGCCAAGCAGGAGTAAATTGCAATGGTTGCATAATTGGGCGATGCCCAAAAATCTCAGTGAAACGAGGGACGTATTTGGGATTCACAGGCTACTATCGTCGGTTCGTGCCCAACTACAGTGAATTGGCCAAACCACTCACGGAGCTGACCAAAAAAGGGGGTCAAATTTCGGTGGTTGCAGGAGCAACGAGTTGCTTTTGAGAAGATAAAGGGGTTCATCATCGAGTTACCCATCCTGTACTACCCTCTCCCAGACAAGGAGTTTCATCTCAAAGTGGACGCCTTGAGCCTATTTGCAAATAGGCGGGACATTGGAACAGGAACAGTATGGGAAGTTCGCACCGCTGGGGTTTGCCTCTAAAACCTTTGTGCAAATCGCGTCAAGTGTAGCAACAAAGAGGAATTCTATGCGGTCGTCAATCTTCATGCGGTACTTCCGTGACATCACACGAGGAACCATGGTGGTGATTTGGACAGATCACGCTGCCCTCATATGGGTGCAGGAATATCCCCAGTTGGACAACATGTATATGCGTTGGCTGGTGGAAATGGGTTGGTATAAGCCCTGAAAGATTCATCATTTGCCCAGGAAGCTGAACGAGGTAGCTGATAGCTTGTCACGGAAGCGTGAGGAACACCCCGAGACACAGGGGCCCTTTGACAAAATGCAAGATGGCAAGCTTGGGGATTGTCCGGATTGTAAATTCCTACCAAACAAAGATGGACAAGTGTCGAGATGAGGATTCAGATGATTCTGAGGTGGCTGAGAGTAACCCCGTCCACGGTGTCAGCATAGTGAGGGACAAGCCTTTTTGTCCCGATGACCTGCGGTGGGAATTCGCTAGTCGGGACGTAGACTCCGATGAAGAGGATGACGGTGAGGACCGCGAGCTCATCGACGGCGTGGACTACAACGTGTATTTGACCTGTCGGGCTTCATGAGCTCCCTAATCGGACACACTTGACGATGAGCGAGGTGGAAGGCGCAGACAAAGTGACTGTATTGTTGGCGCCTGAACGAGCAGTTCTACGGCGATCTCGACGGATAGCGGAACAGCGACTCGGGGCGACACCCGTGACCAAGCCGTTCGTTGAAGGTGAATCGTCAGGGGAGAGTGATGCGGAAGAGGAAGAGGTGGAGATCATTCACAAGGAGGAACAATCCACTGCACGAGCGGCACACCAATGTGTGCGGGTCCTCGCTCATTTCGGTGATGCCGAGTGGCGGGAAGCCCATGAGCGCGACCAATGTCTATGCAGGCTAGCTGAGCTCAAGGCTCAGTGGGGAGAGGAGGTAGACAAAGAGGAGCTGAAACGCCAGAGTCCTGAGGTGCAGGGATATTGCCGTTGGTGGCCTGTTCTGTACCAAACAGACAACGGGGTGTGGATGATGGACAAAGTCATACAGACAAAAGGACGTCCCGTACAGCGTGTGCAAGTACGTCTCGTTCCGGTAGCATGGCGGGAAAGCATATGGAGATGCGTTCATGTCCACAGTGTGTCACACTTGGGCTACGAACGTGTATACGAGATACTCCGGAGACGCTTTGCCTGGCCGGGCATGACGGAGGACGACGGATGATGTGTCGAGCCTGTCTAACTTGTCAACATAGTAAGACTGGGAGTGGTGGAGGAAAACCTCCCATGAAACATGAATACGTCAGTTTTCCCACACGAGCGTGTTGGAATCGATTTGCAGGGACCACTTCCGGAGACACCAGCAGGCAAACGCTTCATCTGCGTTATTCAGGACTATTTCTCCAAGAGGTTGGAGTTGTATGCGCTGGAGAGGAAAAACTGCAGAAGGCCGTGGTGGATGTACTCTTTTCGAGAGTATATCGCCCGCCATGGGGCGATGCAGAAGCTCCACAGTGACCAGGGGACGAATTTGATAATCAGATATGTCTGGAATTGTGCAAAATGTACAAAGATTGACAAAAACACGGACTACTGCGTATGCTCCCTGGAGCAATGGCATGGTCGAACGGAGCAACAAAACAATCAAGGCTGTATTGCGTGCCATGGGGCCCATGACAAGGAAACGTGGGATGAGTTGTTGCCGTATGTCTTCATGGCATACAATGCAACCCCCCATGCCAGCACAGGATTCACCCCACAGAAGTTATTTTATAGCCAATGTATGGATCCGTTACTGCCCATAGATTTAATGTATGGGACAGATGAGGAGGACCGTTCCGCAGACTATTCGTCCCTACGTATTTAGACAGCGACATATGGCAATGCAGATGGCAAAACAGTGGCGGGAAGTGACGGTCGAGCCGTCCAAAATCCAGAGGATCAGCAGAGGAGGAAGGTAAAGCATAGACTGTACCAAGTCGGTGATCAGGTCATGTTTTATAGCCCCCAACGCATACTGGGATAAACTGCATTCAATGCAGTGGACAGGGGCATCTCATGAGATCGTGGAGGTTGCCAATTACCACACTGTCAAGATACGGATGTTCTCTTGAGGGTCGGCTAAAGCCGCTAAACCGCGGCAAGGTCGCCAGCCATTATTGATGCAATGGGTGAAACGGAAACCGGGGTTTTTAAAAATTTTTAAATCCGGAAGGCGACCCCTAAAAAAATAACAGGACGTTTCGAAATTAGGCCTTTTTCCCCCTGGCGGGAAGTTAAACCCGGGGGGAGGAAAGAGGGTATTAAAAGGGCGGGGGCAATTCCGGTTTTTTTAAACTTGGGCCTTTAAAAAGAAGGAAGGGCCCCAAACCTAAGGACTGAAACCCCAACCTTGGGTTTCCTTCCCCCGCCCCGTTTGGGCAAGGAAAAAATTTCCCGGGGGGAGGGGGGAGGAAGTCGGGAAAGGGGGGAATGAAAAACCCGGTTGGCAACAACAGGGAAAAAAACCAGTTAAAAGGAAAGGACTTTTTTTGGGCCTAAAGGGGTTTTCTCGTAAGGGCAAAAAGAAAAGAAAAACCTGGAAATTCCCCCAAAACCCGGGTTTTGGGCCCCCCCTTTTATTTCCGGGTTGTGGGGGTGAATTTGGAACAATAAACAACGGGGGGAGTTAAAAGGGACCCTTGGGGGGCAACAAAGGGGAAAAAATATCCTTGTTACCTTACCCGGCCCGGTTTAAAGTCCGGGAAAAAATTTCGGAGGCTGTTACCTTTTAAAAGGGGGGCAGTGGCGGGGTCAATTTGCTTTTGGTTGAGGGGGCTTCCCAGGGAAAAATGGGAATCGGTAAGCGGGGGCCCCTTTATTTGCGGGGTTTGGTTTTTGGCCTTTTGGGAAAAATTGGGAGGGGTTTTTTGTTTAGTTAAATTTAGAACCAGTTGGGGGAAAAACAAAAAGGGAAAAAAGGAAGAGGGGGCCGGAAGGGCTGGTGCCAAGCCCTAATTGGGCGGAAAAAAAAACAGCGGGGCGCCCCCAATATTTCTTGGAAAGGAGATTCTGGTATGGCAAATTTGGGCTTTTATGGAAAGTTTTGGAAGGGCGCCCCCAGCGGTAAGTTTGGGGGGGAAAAAGGGGGGGAGGACCCCTTATCCGTGTGCGGGATTTTAAGGGTTTTTTACAGGGGGGAAGGGAAAAACCTAAAGGGTTGGGCCCAAAAAGGAGAGGGGGGGGTTTTGTAAGGGCCGGAGGAAACCCCGGGCCAGGAGGGCCCGGGCGGGCCTGGGGGGCAATGGGGGGCCCCGTCCAGAGGCGAAAGCCTTAATTTCCGGCCGCACCCAGAGGGGACCCCCGGATTTTGCAAGGAAACCCCCGGGAAAAGTGGTTTTTCCTGGCCCGGGTAAAGGGGGAAGGGGCAGCCCGCAAACTGGTGCGGGTTCGGAGGGGGGTGAAGGGCCCAGGAACGTGAAGGGCCCGGGGGGGGGGGGGGGGGGGGGGGGGGGGGGGGGGGGGGTTTTTTTTTCCCCAGTGGGGGAAAAACAAATGGGGAACAAGGAAAGGGGAAAAAGGGGGGGGCCAAGGATGGGCGAACAATAAAGGGCTAAAAAAAAAGGGTAACCCAATTTTTGGGGGTCACCCCGGACCCCCAATTTGGGGGGGCCGGCGGTTGGGGGGACCCC
>JAGTTF010005761.1:37355-53852 GCA_019095985.1 Streblospio benedicti
AATAGTATATGCACTGACAAACAGATTTTTCATTTTAATCAAGTTGATTTTATAGCAGCATTGAAAGGAATACAATTAATACTTGTAGGTTGAAAAAGACATGTATACTGATTCGCAGTTACTATTTTTGGCGCCACCCTGTAATGGTGGCAACTTCAAACCTGTAAAATATTGAACAATTGTGATGTTCAATTTTATGCGCGGCCACATTAGGTGGCTGCTCAGTATAAAGTAGTTAACATAGGTAGCACTGGACTAAAGTAAGCTCCCATGTTACACACACCTTGTCAGGTTGTTCGTTTACTATGGCCACTTGTAGGATTAAGACCAGTACACTACCACACAGTACTGAGGAAGCCATTAGGGCTTTAGCTTCTGACTCAGCAGGTACGGACTGCACTAGGTAGGGCTGTCAGTCTATTCCCGAAGGGAATAGGCCCACATTCACACATTACTGAGGTCCAGCCGGTGGCTACCTCACTCCCGGACGTCTACTCACCTTACGTGGACTGAAGGACCCGCGTTCGTGTACAGTAGGAGCTGTCACGCGTGTCAGCACTGGTGCGAAGTCCTCCCACGGGAGGCCTTTCGTGAGGCCAGGGGTCTGCACACCACCTTACACAACAAGTAGCGAGAGGGTGACTGGCCCGTTCGGCTATAGGCCGCAGAGCTCGGGTGTAAGGTGTTCGCATACGTCTCAAGAACACAACGAGGAGGAGTACGGTTTGGGGGAGGCCAAGCCATGAGGGCTGCGCTCACGCGGAGTGCGCATGGACGGCGCCATTACCCGTCTTGTCGGCCATGTGAACCCGGCAAGGCGTGCAGGAGCTACGACTTTGTTCACAGTTTGGTGCCGTGACCAGAATTCACGGAAGTACAGGGGTGAGAGTGAGTAAGCGCTGTACGGATTGGCAGAATGACGTCCAACGGAACTCCACATCCCGGACTTCCGTCCACGGAATCGGATCGGCAACTCGGTCGTGGTGACGACCCGAGCCGCACAACGGCATCCCGGACTGCCCGTTCACCGGACGGGAGGATCAACGTAGGGGATGTCCGGATGCGTGCCTAGTCGGAACGTATGTGGCGCCTGCCACTTGTGCCTAGGCACGGAATGGCAACATGCAGCAGCTCGCTTGAGCCTATGCACTTCGTGGGTATGACCGGAGGAGTGAGTTCCCGGCCACAGAGCTGACTCACACCGGCTGCCGAGCACGGGGATGCGGACACATGGGAGCAACAGATTCAATGGGATGAGTTCGTCTTTCCACAGACGGGTATTCATCTCCCACTGGAGCAGGCTGTCCTAACCCAGACGGCCCCGGAGTCGCCGGAAATGGACCGGGGAATGCTGCAACAGGAGGCGGAAAGACTCAGGCGACTGGACGTGAAGGCCGAGGCCGAGGCAGACGAATCAGACGACTTTCAGTGGGGAGGCTTATACGGAGAGTTCACACCATCTCGGGACAGGACTACGGTCCGTTTACCCAGGGGTGATAACGGACTTGCATTCCCCTTGAGTAAGGACGGAACGGAGCGGGAAGATGGAAATACGGAGGGGCAGCCGGGAGATACGGCGAACCCCACAACGGAACGGGGGCCCGAAACGGAGGGGCATCCTGTGGAGGATGGGACATCTGCCACGAATCGGGTTGGATCCGATCACGGAGGTGAGCAGAACGACTCGGGAAGGAAGAACGGTGAGCATGACTAAATGGCAAAACTGGAGGCCCAGGGAGACGGGTCGGAGGAGTCAACAGAGGCGGAGGATCGGGTGACCGATCATGAGGAGTCCAGTACAGAGAAACACGGACGGGAACAGCGGCCTGCGCATCAGGCTGGGGAGGATGACGATGCTTGGGAAACGCGGTGGGCATTCTTGAGTCAGTCGGATGCGATTGTCACGGCTGATGCGAATCTGATGGGGATGCCCATAGACCGGGTGTACTACATGGGTACTATTTGCAGACGGAGAGCACAGGACGAGTGGGATGGTCTACCCACCCACTACGACCCCCCCGAGTGGGCGCTGAATGTTTTCTTTGTGTATGGAAACCTCGGAACAGATCCTCAGTGTTGCTGTAGCTTTGAACCGTGAGGTTATCAAAGCCAAGCTAGCTGCTGGAGGCGTCACACAGGCCAAGAAAGTTCGCCAAGTCTGGGCTCGGCAACTCGAGTTGCTGGTGGTAGAGTCCAAGGAGGGACAACGGGCGGAGCTGTGGCGACGGACGGACCGACTTCTCATCGCCTGGGAAGAGGAACTGATACCCCAGTACCTGGCGAAGCAGCCAACGCTCACCGATTTGGTGTCAGAAAGCGAGTCCGCTCTTGAGGAACGGGAGAAAGACATGAGGCGTCACGTTGTCCTCAAGAGGAAGATTAAGAAAAGGGAAAGCGGTGTGGAGGTACCTCATGTGCCGGCACCCAACCCTAACACGCGGGCTGTCGAACCCCTAAAACTCGACCCATCAAGCAGGGGACCCCCGAGGGCCCCAATTAAGGAACCAAGACGGCAACCGCAGCTTCCGTCGATGATACCTCAGTTGGAGGCCGCCGTGGCCCGACAGGCGGCGGAGCTGCGTAAGGAACAGCGCCTGCTGGCGCGCTTGAGAGAGCTGGAAGATTCGCGTAGGCGACTCAGGATGCCACCAGCTCAGGAATTTGGACCGGTCAACCAGGGGGATGGAAATGACGTGGGTAGCAGACCTAGCACACCGCGTTACCCTCCGCCTGTGAAACATAGCACCCGGGGATGCCGTGCAGACAAGCTGCAGAAGGAGGAAGGGCGAAGCGGGAGTGAAGCATCTAGGCCTGAGACGCCAGTGCGCTCCAAGTCGCCAGATCACGGGATCCCCCAGGAGAGGAAGACACAGCCCGTCGGGGGCGACTATCAGAGTCTCCTGATGCGGCGCTACATGAGTTCACCCTTTGTGAATGCAGCAGCGGAATTCGAGGAGGAAGAGCGGGCGGACCGGAAGCGCCGGGGAAAGTCGGCAAGGCGAGCGCGGTCACACTCGCGTCGTCGCCGGCACCGCCATTCAAGTAGCGATAGTTCGGAGGCGGAGACCCACCCAGCTGGGGTCCCCCGTACTGTGAGCTTTCGGGACAAGATTAAAAGTTTCCCGAAGTTCAACAAGCCAGATGGAAATCAGACATGGACCGACTATGTGCAGCTCTTCTTGGATGTTGTCCGCCTATACCGTGTGCCCGCAGAGGAGTGGGCAGGGTGGCTCGTGGACAGATTGACCGGGAAAGCGTTGAACGCGCTGCTCAACATGACACCCCAGGAGCGCGCGGACTGGCCAACGCTCGTGTCGACCCTTAACTCGCATTTCTACGTGGAATTCGAGATGAGGTTGGCCGAGGAGGAGCTACTGACCCGCAAACAGGGAAGTAAGGAATCGGTGCGGGATTTCATCACCCAGCTGCTCTACTTGGCACGGAAAGCCTACGGCGAGGATGTGGGACGCCGGGAGTCTGCAGTTCAGAAGAGATTGGAGTTGGGTTTGTCATCGGCCTCGTTACGGCGGACCTATGATGACCTCATACTGCAGCCTGGCATTACCCTAGCGATGATCCAGACGGAGTTGGTGTGACGGGAGAGCAGGGATGATCCGCACCTTCGTGGCACAGGAAAAGGAGCAGGCAAACAGTCAGAAGCCGCGACAGGCTCCTATTGCCACCGTCGTAAAGGAAACACTCACGCAGCAGAGTAAAAATGCAAAGACCGGACAGGCTAACGTGGCCCAGACGGATGGGACGAGCAGGAAAGCACCGAACTCCGGCCGTGGTGGCGCTCGTGGGCGTGGCCGCGGTCGGGGACGTGGCAGGGATGCGGGAACAGGAGCTTCAGGGTCAGGAGGTCGGGCCGCATTTGATCCGACCAGCACGAACTGCTGGAAATGTGACCAGCCGGGCCACGTACGAATGGATTGCCCGGAGGCGACCGACCAGGAGATCCAGGAATGGAAAGAGAGAGTGGAGCGAGCCCGAAATCGAAGTCTAAGCCGTCGTTCTCACCCGAAGGATGACCAGAAGAAGGGTGATAAGAAGACAGTCGCTCATGTCTCTGAGGGGAAGGATTCGGATGCCGACCCCGTAAACGATGCGGGCGGCGGAAAACGAGTAAGCAGGGCGAATATGCCGCCAATTCCCCCTGCTGACATTATACCGTGCGGCTACCCGTCCGGGAACGGGAATGCGATGTGTTGCAGTGGAGATGAGGACGTGGGCCGGGAGACAGAGAGAGGGTTCTCTGGTCATCTGCGGTCAAGTGGGGCTACGGGACAAATGGATGCTCGGGATCATCTGCCACGGATTTCACGACAACCTACCCGGAAGTCCTGCGCCAGTTCGCCAGGGGCGGTATGCGGTGCGTCCGCTCGACCCCTGTCGCCGAACTCAGGGACAGCTCAACCGTGGGACGCAGTTCCAGCGTGTGCGGGAGTTTGTCTAACCTGTACCCCGTCCGGACAGACACGGCGGACCAGCTAACTCGACCCCATAGTGAACCTGGGGCCGTTTTCACCACAGCAGGACGTGCGAGGGAGTACTCGCTTGAAGGTGCTAACAGACGCAACATTGGACGAGAGGCTAGGTAGCCAAGGCAAGAAACAGCCAAGCAAAGGAGTAGAACCTAGCCGGGGTGGACCTGCGGTACCACTGCCTGGGGGAGGAAGTCGGGGCTCTGCCAGCGCCTGGCGAAAAGTCCGCTGTGTGGACTCGGTGTATCAATGTCAGGAGGTGGATGCCAGAATTTGCGGCCATAAGAACGTTAGGACTGTCGGGCGCCCCTGGTATGTCGTGTCACGGTGTGGATCAATGGGGTCCCGATGGAAACGCAAAGCGGATACCGGAGCAACGCTCAGCTTGTTAGCTAACAAATTCTACGAGGAGAACAGCAGTCAACTACCGCCACTTCTACCCCCACAGGTGTACCTGACGGGCGCTGGTGGTAAATCATTGGATGTCCGGGCGCTATCATGTCGGAGTTTGAGATCGGAGGAGGCCGGTACAGTCAGCTCCTTCAGTTGGAGTCAGGTGGTGAGACAGTGTATCAATGTCAGGAGGTGGATGCCGAATTTGCCACACATACATAGAACCATACGGATTCGGGCACTGCCCTGGTATGTGTGGAAACGGTGGATCAATGACAGTCCATAGCGGAAACGGACCTCAGCCCGACTCAAAAAGACCGTACGAATACGCCAAAACGTAGGGTCATGTGTCAAATCGAGGACGAGGAGAACAGCAGTCAACTGGTCATCTTGAGGTAACTGCGGAAGTCACCTCTCCCCTAGAGAATCAGGTTTAAGGAGGTAAAACCTGGAATGGCGCTGGTGGTGAATCATGGATGTCCGAAGGCGCCAACCAGTATCATGTCGGAGTTTGGCATATTCCCACTGGGGCGGCCGGAGGAGGCAGGCATGTACAGTCAGCTCCTTCCTATGAGTGGTCGTGGCCAGACCAGACTGGAAAGTGTCTCGACCGCCTGGCGAGGAGCCTGCTCGGGCATGGACTGGTTAACGCCAGATCCACCCAGTAGCGATTCCCAGCTGACTCAGATGCCACATTTTTGTGGTGAGACATAAATCAATGTCGGATTGGGGCCAAATTGGGAGACAATAGGATTTGGGAGATCAATGGGGTCAAAATGCATGGATACGGAGCAAACATCAAAATATTTAACAAATTGACTAGGAATACAAGTCAACTTTATCAGCTCGGCTACCCCCGACGGGCGCTCACAAAGATCATGTCATTTGCAGGTTTACAGTCTGCCCTTCAGGGACGGCTTAACTCGACCTACTGTCAACTGGGTTGGATTTACTGTGCCACCACCATTATTACAGACACTAAAGTACTGGTAGAGGGAACTCGTCCGAACAAAAGACTCAGATGACGAGCCCCCGACAAGGACAATAACAAATGGGTTTCACAGGACAGTTGGTAGATAATCTTCCAGTGAAGAAGACGGGTCTCTACCCCTCACCCTGAGAATCAGAGCACCTCATTTAAGGAGGTAAAACTTGGAATGGTGGTGGCTAAAATCACCATGCTTCCGGAACGAAGAGTGGAGGACCATCTGGATGAGGACGTCAACCAGTCATCGGACGGGGGTGGAAGTCCCCCTGACTTACGAATTTGGCATATTCCCACTCATGTGGCGAATGTGAATGCCGTAGGAGGCAGGCATGGGAAAGAATGGACCAGCCGACAGCTGATTCCGGAGGATGGAGCTTATGAGTCGGTCGCGCAGGACCAGACTGTAAAGTGTACTTTATTTTTGAGGAGCCGGCTGAGCTGCCGGTTGAGTCCAATCCAGCGGAGGGTCAGGACGACGTACCCGACTTTCTGCGCTGCATGTTCCCAGCTGATGGAACGTTGACGCCAGATGAGGTCACCCAGATGGAAGCATTGGTGATGGAATATAGAGATATATTCCTGGGTCCGGACGATAGTCCGGGCTACACGGATCTACTAACACATAAAATCGACACCGGAGATGCCAAGCCGATCAAGCAGAACTACTACCGTCGCTCCATCAAGGAACGGGAGTATATTGACGGGGAGTTGGAGAAGATGTTGGCGAATGGAGTGATTCGACCGTCGAAATCACCGTGGGGAGCACCGGTCGTGTTGGTGCGGAAGAAGTCCGGTGAGCTTCGATTTTGTATCGACTTCCGTCGGCTGAACGAGGTCACCAAGAAGGACGCTTACCCCCTTCCACGGATTGATGAGTGCTTGGACGCACTGGAAGGATCCAAGTACTTCTCCACGCTTGATCTCGCGAGCGGCTACTGGCAGGTGGCAATGGATCCGGAGGATGCAGAGAAGACAGCCTTTGTGACCCACCGGGGTCTGTATGAGTGGACACGTATGCCTTTTGGCCTCTGCAACGCGCCTGCAAGTTTTTGTCGTCTCATGGAGATGGTACTGGCAGACATTGTATGGAGTCAGTGTCTCGTGTATCTGGACGACATTCTGGCTTTTGGAAAGGATTTCTCGATCGCGTGCTGGAACCTTCGGGCGGTGTTTGAACGGCTGCGGAGGGCTAACCTCAAGTTGAAGCCCAAGAAGTGCACACTGTTCGCAGCAACAGTGGAGTACTTAGGGCACGAGGTGGATCGGTTCGGGATTCGGCCAAGCAGGAGTAAGGTGCAAGCGTTGCATAATTGGGCGATGCCCAAAAATCTCAGCGAAACGAGGACGTATTTGGGATTCACGGGCTACTATCGTCGGTTCGTGCCCAACTACAGTGACTTGGCCAAACCACTCACGGAGCTGACCAAGAAGGGGGTCAAATTTCGGTGGTTGCAGGAGCAACGAGTTGCTTTCGAGAAGATAAAGGGGTTCATCATCGAGTTACCCCTCCTGTACTACCCTCTCCCAGACAAGGAGTTTCATCTCAAAGTGGACGCGAGCCTATTCGCAATAGGCGGGACATTGGAACAGGAACAGTATGGGAAGTTCGTACCGTTGGGGTTTGCCTCTAAAACCTTGTGCAAATCGCGTCAAGCGTATTGTGCAACAAAGAGGGAATTCTATGCGGTCGTCTTCTTCATGCGGTACTTCCGTGACATCACACGAGGAACCATGGTGGTGATCTGGACAGATCACGCTGCCCTCACGTGGGTGCAGGATTATCACCAGTCGGACAACATGTATATGCGTTGGCTGGTGGAAATGGGATGGTATAAGCCCTGGAAGATTCATCATTTGCCCGGGAAGCTGAACGAGGTAGCTGATAGCTTGTCACGGAAGCGCGAGGAACACCCCAGAGACACAGGGTCCCCTTTGACAAGCGCAAGACGTGCAAGCTTGGGGATTGTCCGGATTGTAAGTTCTACCAAACAAAGATGGACAAGTGTCGAGATGAGGATTCAGATGATTCTGAGGTGGCTGCGAGTAACCCCGTCCACGGTGTCAGCGTAGTGAGGGACAAGCCTTTTTGTCCCGATGACCTGCGGTGGGAATTCGCGAGTCGGGACGTAGACTCCGATGAAGAGGATGACGGTGAGGACCGCGAGCTCATCGACGGCGTGGACTACAACGTGTATTTGACCCGTCGGCTTCATGAGCTCCCTAAT
The DNA here is from genome assembly GCA_019095985.1 of Streblospio benedicti. Taxonomy (NCBI): domain Eukaryota; kingdom Metazoa; phylum Annelida; class Polychaeta; order Spionida; family Spionidae; genus Streblospio; species Streblospio benedicti. The sequence goes on from JAGTTF010005761.1 coordinate 45,446, forward strand.
CGGACACACTTGACGATGAGCGAGGTGGAAGGCGCAGACGAAGTGACTGTATTGTTGGCGCCTGAACGGGCAGTTCTACGGCGATCTCGACGGATAGCAGAACAGCGACGCGGGGCGACACCCGTGACCAAGCCGTTGGTTGATGGTGAATCGTCAGGGGAAAGTGATGTGGAAGAGGAAGAGGTGGAGATCATTCACAAGGAGGAACAATCCACTGCACGAGCGGCACACCAGTGTGTGCGGGTTCTTGCTCATTTTGGTGATGCCGAGTGGCGGGAAGCCCAGGAGCGCGACCAGTGTTTATGTAGGCTTGCTGAGCTCAAGGGTCAGTGGGGAGAGGAGGCAGACAAAAAGGAGCTGAAACACCAGAGTCCCGAGGTGCAAGGATATTACCGTTGGTGGCCTGCTCTATACCGAACGGACAGCGGGGTGTGGATGATGGACAAAGTCATACAGACAAAAGGACGTCCCGTGGAACGCATGCAAGTACGTCTCGTTCCGGTAGCATGGCGGGAAAGCATATGGAGATGTGATCATGTCCACAGTGTTTCACACCTGGGCTATGAGCGCAAGTACGAGATTCTCCAACGACACTTTGCCTGGCCGGGCATGACAGAGGACGTAAGAATGATGTGTCGCGTCTGTCTAACTTGTCAACATAGTAAGACTGGGAGTGGGGGAGGAAAACCTCCCATGAAACATGAATACGTCAGTTTTCCGCACGAGCGTGTTGGAATCGATTTGCAGGGACCACTTCCCGAGACACCAGCGGGCAAACGCTTCATCTGCGTTATTCAGGACTATTTCTCCAAGAGGTTGGAGTTGTACACGCTGGAGAGGAAAACTGCGGAAGCCGTGGTGGATGTACTCTTCCGGGAGTATATTGCACGCCACGGAGCGATGCGGAAGCTACACAGTGACCAGGGGACGGAATTTGATAATCAAATATGTCTGGAATTGTGCAAAATGTACAAGATTGACAAAACACGGACTACTGCGTATGCTCCCTGGAGCAATGGCATGGTCGAACGGAGCAACAAAACAATCAAGGCTGTATTGCGTGCCATGGGGGCCCATGACAGGGAAACGTGGGATGAGTTGTTGCCGTATGTCTTCATGGCATATAATGCAACCCCCCATGCCAGCACAGGATTCACACCACAGAAGCTATTTTACAGTCAATGCATGGATCCGTTACTGCCCATAGATTTGATGTATGGGGCAGATGAGAGGACCGTTCCGCAGTGCTATTCGTCCACGTTTTAGACAGCGGCATATGGGCGATGCAGATGGCGGAAACAGTGCGGGAAGTGGCGGGTTGAGCCGTCGAAATTCAGAGGATCAGCAGAGTAGGAAGGTAAAGCATAGACCGTATCAAGTCGGTGATCAGGTCATGCTTTATAGCCCCCCCAACGCACGGGATAAACTGCATTCAATGCCGTGGACAGGGCCTCATGAAATCGTGGAGGTTGCCAATGACCACACTGTCAAGATACGGATGTTCTGCGGGCCAGCTAAAGCCGCTAAAACCGCGGCAAGGTCGCCAACCATTATTGATGCAATGGGTGAACGTGAGCCGCTTAAACCGGTGTTCAAATCCGGAAGCGGCGACACCCCTAACCGTACAAGGATAAACTTCAGGCCCCGAGGACATCCTCACTAAACGTAGAGCGAAGTTCTCGAGTATTGGATCAAAAACTATTAAATGGACAGTGGGGGAGGGTTCAGTTTAACGAGCTCGACCTCACCCACTTGGAATTTTCACACGGACGTGAAACAGACTTCATAGCCCTCTCTCTCCCCGTGTTGCCGGGATTTCGAGTGAAATTTGGGGGGGGAAGGAGTGAAGTCGATTCAGTACAGGACAGCAATACCCGGATAGCTACAGCAGCGATAAGACAGTTAAAGGAAGACACGTGATGGGGAGCACAGGAACGGACCCGAATGTATCCCGTAGGAGGTACAACGAAACAGTATACCCTTGCATCCCGTGATGGACCCGTGATGTGCAACGAAAATGATATCGTAATGTATTCTGTGATGTGTCACTGATGTAAGTAAACAAGGGGGCCCAAATGGGGCACCCATGTTGGCAATCAGCAGGAACAAATATACCTATACATGGTTAAAGCCCGGTTAAAGCAGGGAAACGACCTCAATGGGGCAATTAGCGGGTCAGCATGCAGTAGTCAGAACAAAGATGTGCCAAGAGGATGGAGTCAGCATAGTACACTGCCTCAAAAAGGCCTCCCAGAAGCCCTGGTGGACAATTTCGGCACGAGCGTGACAAATTTTTGCAGGGACCACTGGCTAAACTTAACTGTATATCTTTTTGCCTCCAAAACTGCATGGAAATACATCAAGAATTGAGGAAATGTAAAAGCCCAGGTGGGCGTTTTCTTCCGAGAGAAGGTCACAATGGCGCAGCAAAAAGCTCCACAGTCTCGGAGGAATTTGATTGTACTGTCTGGGGTGCAAAATGACAAGATTGAAATACACGGACCACATGATTGCTCATGGAGCAAATGGAAAATATGTATATGCAAACAATGCTTGTACTAGTGGATTCACAGGCCCATGGAAAATTCACCAGTGATGGTGTGATCCTGAATGTCTATATCAAGGAATGCCACCCCCATGCTAGCACGGGATTCACCCACCGAAACTGTTCTACAGTCAATGGAACCGGATCAGACAGCGCAATAGATATGATGTCCATATGGAGATGGCAGTCCCGCAGTGCTAATTCATCTTACGATTTAGACCCAATGTTCAGGATGGCGATGCAGATGATTCTGGGTGAGGCACAGCGGGCACGTCAGGTGAATACTGAGGACAGCATTGGCAGTTTTTGATTGAAACCCGAAAGTGCTTTATAGCCCTTTAACCTTGGGGGTGCCGGGATAAGCTGCATTCAATGCCGTGGACTGGAATAAGTCTCATAACAAATAGTGAATGTTTACTGTCAAGATAAACTTCTCGGGCCGAAAAGAACTCAAGCAAGCTCCTGCCATTATTGACATAATGGGTGATGTACAATTTTGGACTGAATTGTTCCAAATCTGAAGATAGGCGACACCTAACCGCATAAGACGCTCAGGCCCCCGAATGACATCCTCAAAAACGGGCGAAGTTCTCGGAGTATTGGATCAAAAATTATTAGATGGACAGGGGGGAGGGTTCAGTTTTAGGAGCTCAACCTCACCCACTTGATGGATTTCACACGGACGTGAAACAGACTACAAAATTTCCCGAGGTTCGGGGTTTTCAGTGAAATTTGGGGGGAGGGAAGGAGGGGTTGAATATTTTTCCAGGACAGGACAGCAAACATTTACAGTCACAACAGCATCAGGACAGTCCAATGAAGGGACCAGAGCGGGACCGTAATGTATCTTGTGATGTATTTGTATAAGTTTAACTTGTCAACATAGTAAGACTGGGAGTGGGGGGAGGAAAACCCCCCATGAAGCATGAATACGTCAGTTTTCCGCACGAGCGTGTTGGAATCGACTTGCAGGGACCACTTCCGGAGACACACCAGCGGGCAAACGCTTCATCTGCGTTATTCAGGACTATTTCTCCAAGAGGATGGAGTTGTACACATTGGAGAGGAAAACTGCAGAGGCCGTGGTGGACGTTTTCTTCCGGGGAGTATATTGCACGCCACGGGTGATGCAGAAACTCCACAGTGACCAGGGGACGGAATTTGATAATCAAATATGTCTGGAATTGTGCAAAATGTACAAGATTGACAAAACACGGACCACTGCGTATGCTCCTGGAGCAATGGCATGGTCGAACGGAGCAACAAAACAATCAAGGCTGTACTGCGTGCCATGGGGGCCCATGACAAGGGAAACGTGGGATGAGTTGTTGCCGTATGTCTTCATGGCATACAATGCAACCCCCATGCCAGCACAGGATTCACACCACAGAAGTTATTTTATAGTCAATGTATGGATCCGTTACTGCCCATAGATTTAATGTATGGGACAGATGAGAGGACCGTTCCGCAGTGCTATTCATCCCTACGTGTTTAGGCAGCATAGTATGGCGATGCAGATGGCAGAAACAGTGCAGGAAGTGGCGGGTCGAGCCGTCGAAATCCAGATGGATCAGCAGAGTAGGAAGGTAAAGCATAGACCGTATCAAGTCGGTGATCAGGTCATGCTTTTTGTAGCCCCCCTAACGCACGAGATAAACTGCATTCAATGCCATGGACAGGGCCTCATGAAATCGTGGAGGTTGCAATGACCACACTGTCAAGATACGGATGTTCTGCGGGCCGGCTAAAGCCGCTAAAACCGCGGCAAGGTCGCCAACCATTATTGATGCAATGGGTGAACGTGAGTCGCTTAAAACCGGTGTTCAAATCCGGAAGCGGCGACACCCCTAACCGTACAGGACGCTTCATGCCCCGAGGACATCCTCACTAAACGTAGAGCAAAGTTCTCGGAGTATTGGATCAAAAAACTATTAAATGGACAGTGGGGAGGGGTTCGGTTTAACGAGCTCGACCTCACTTGCTTGATGGAATTTTCACACGGACGTGAAACAGACTTTATAACCCTTCTCTCCCCGTGTTGCCGGGGGTTTCCGAGTGAAATTTGGGGGAGGGAAGGAGTGAAGTCGATTCAGGACAGGACAGCAATACCCGGATAGCACAACAACGATGAGACAGTTAAAGGAAGACCGATGATGGGAGCACAGGTAAACCCATGATCCCGTGTCAACCAGTGGGCCCGTGTCCCGTGATGCGTAAGTGACCAGCAAGGAAACAAAAATGCATTCCGTGATGTCCCCGTGATGCAAACGTAAAAAACAAGGGGGCCCGTATTGGGCACCCGTGTTGGCAATCAGCAGGGACAAATACACCTATACACGGTTAAAGTCCGCAATTTGGAGTGAAACAATCTTAATGGGGGCAATTAGCGGGGTCAACATGCAGTGGTTAGAACAAAGAACTGGTACCACGTGAAAGTCGGTAAGCCGGGCGGACCGTAACGATTACGGCGGCCGGGTTGCTTTTGGTGACCTTTGGAACACTAATTGCAAGGCCGGGCTTTGTTATGAGTTGAAATGGGACCACGTGGGTGCAGATACTGAAGCGGATTACAGGAATGATGGCCTGTGATTGGAGCATGTGACTCAGAGCGGCAATAGTGCGGAAAAAGTATACAGTACTGTTGAGACTGTTCACTTTTCAATATTTTATTGGAAAGGTAGCACGTGTCTGCGTGATAGTGCTAATTTGTCTTTTTGGATTGTTTTAGGAGGCGTTTGCGGCGGATAGCGGGATCCAGATACTTCTGAATAAGCAGAGGACCATCTACTCATCGCTGTGCTGGGAATTACAAGGCTGTCTGGCCTGGAAAATAAGGTTTGTTTCAAGGTTGGAAGCAATAGTTGGGAGTAGGGTTGCTGTGATGCCAGCATGGCAGAGCAAGCGCCCGACACAGGAGAGGCACAGGGGGCGGGCAGCAGCTCGTCCTTGTGTCCTCGGCGTCCCCTGGGGCGCTAAACACGGAGCAGCAAGAGCAGCACACAGGAGCGCAGGTTGTTGCTGTGCATGAGGAGGTCACTGGCGCAGCAGCACGTGACCATGGTCTCTGAGGGCCACCAAATGGAAGGGGACAGCTCGCAGACTGTTTCCCGCTAAAACCACGGAGGGCATGGGCGAGGAGGAGCCCATGGAGCGTGATCTGCGAGATCAGGAGGGGTTTTTGAGCACCGGGACGGCGACAACACATTTTCGACCGATCGAGAGACCGAGGCGTCCGCATCACACGTAGGGTCGGACGGGAGTGTGTCCGAAACGAGGAACGGGCCGAGACTGGCAGCGAGACGGTCAGTCAGCAAGGGACCCGGAAGCGGGCACCCGCACTGAGCCAGCCAGTGACGGATGATGAGCGACGGCGGTTCATGCACAGCACCGTCACTCAAACCGTGCTGTACCCGGACCAGTTTTTGGGAGGACAACCCCCGGAGGGGAGTGTTTACCTCGCCGATGAGGTAACGGGCATGCCGCAACACACGTGAGAGTTGCGGACGGACATGGCCCCCACCAGGCACGGAGCGTGTGAACTGGGCCCAGCAAGGTCCAGCGGATCAACGGAACAAAGAGGGGGGGGAGGCCAACAGATGGGACAACGTAAGGCTGATGGTACCCAATTTGGGCCACCGACAATGGCCGAGGTTGCTTCCCGAGGTGACAGTTCCGGTCACAGGGCTCCCCCATCTTGAGGTGACACAGCAGGGACTCATGGATTTGTTCACTGCTTTTCTGGAGGCTGGACTGCGGTGTCCAGTGAAGGGGTGTGAGCCCTGGGCAGCGTTGGATGCGCCCTCTCGCCTGGCTCTACCCCAACCTCAAGCGATGTTGTTAGGATCCACGGGCAGACTGCCACGCTTGGCAGATGATCACACCAAACTGGATCCACTGGTCGTTTGGCCAGCCAGCGCCGCGAAATTTCAAGGATCGAGGGCAAAAGGGACTGGACGCGATTTTGAGCACTGGGTGCATTTTCACATGCATGAGGGACGGTGTTTCGTAGCCCCGTGTTGCACACGTGGGGCCATCTCGGCCACGCCACAGTGTAAAAATCGGACTTTCCCTTCAATTCAGATGCTGCGGATCATCTGGTCCGGGAACATCGAACGGAGATGGAGGAGAAGCGACGGAGCTACGAAGTTATGAACGATCGCCAGGAAGCAGCCGGACGCCGGAGGAGTCACCGTGGACAACAGAACATCCGACCAGCAGGATACATCGATCTCGGAGCAGTGGAGTTTTCGGATCTGAGCACTATTGCTCAGTACACTGTGAACAAACGGATGCAACTCTACGATCAGCGCATCCGTGTCCTCCGCATCCTGGGACGTCGTCGATGGTTTTCCTACAGTATGCTCACCCGAGCACTTGTGGGCTTTCACCTCAGACAGTTCAACTACAAAGCGCAGAAGTGGAGTAAAGACCACATCCGGTGGCTGGAGCACTGTAAGACCACCTGGATTTCATGGACTGTGAAGCTCGAGTCCTACTCAGCTGCACGCCCGCACCACTGAAGGAAGGATACAGTGCCGCCGCCGAAGTCAACCGCAGGCACAACGACCACGGGAACAGGACCCCGGAAGGGAGGCGGATCCACCAACAGGATGGGTCCCAAGCGCCTCCCCTGGAGCAGCACGACCGCTACAATGGACCCACCACCACGGAACGCCATGTTAGCAGTGTTGGGACAGCGACCGAAACCAAAGGCAGCCGAGACAACACCCGGCCCGAGGCCCACCTACGACTTGCTGACGGGATGGAGGAGGCCTACGTCCACTGCAACGGCCACGTGACCAGTTCGTCGGGCCTACCCCGGGATGTGGCCGGAGCTACCCCGAGTCTACCGCCGACATCGCCGCAGCAGTTGCCCAGGCAGTGGAGACGTTGGGACCACGGAGAAGTCATCAACCACGTTTAGGGAAAAGGAACCGACAGGATTCACACTCAAGGAGGAGCCCCCAGAGCACGGAAGACTCAGAAGAGAGTCTTAGGCACAGGAAGCCTAGTCGATGAGCTCCAGGATACCACGACGGAGTGGCAGGATCGAGCTGTGCGTGCGGAGAATGAACTCCGCACTCTACGGGCACAGTACTCCAGGGCCATTGCCAAGCATCAGTCCGCTGTCGAGAGATGGACGCACGACCGGAAAGCGCTGGTAGCAGATGAGCTCAACAGCAGAGCGGCAGCCCGGAAGTACAAGTTCCAGCGGAATGACGCCGGGAAACAGGTCAAGTCCCTGACGGAAGAGGTGGACGAGCTACGCACGTGTGTGTCCCAGCTGACGGACGCCAACCAGGTCCCCACCAAGTCCCCACGCTACAGGACGAGCTACTGACCCAGGCACGCAGCCGGATTATGGAGCTGGAAGAGGAATTGGAGCCACTTTGCCAGGGCGCAGACTACAACGTTCCCAACGGGAAGTGTTGTGGGCTTCATGGGGATCAGTTCCCGGCTACCCGGCTGAAGACAGGAAAGCTCTGGAGCAGGCGTGGACACAGGTCGCCAATGCTCTGAAGACGCAGCAATGGGAGTTTGTGGAAGCGTGGGACGAAGTGGATCATCGAGTCCAAGAAGATCCCGAGTACGATGCATACGGCGCCATGTATCAGCGATCAGATCGGCCTGGTCGCTGAGCAGGAGGCCGCACCTTTTATTCCAGGAGTGCGACCCGGAAAGACCCTGGCAGAGGATTTGGTGGGATTGCAGCCGCGATCCACCTCCCACATTGAAGTCCAGGAAATGGATACCACCGTGAGCGCAGCGGTGTCTGAACTGCGTACAAAGATGGCTGCCAAGGACCAGGAGCTGCAGATAGCGAGGCAGCTCGCAGCACGTCAGGCAGGTGAGGTTAAGGAA
>JAGTTF010005762.1:8354-35756 GCA_019095985.1 Streblospio benedicti
AAAATTAAGTATTAATAACTTTCTTGCTGGTTATATAGAACCAATATATTTGGTCTCAGATGAATTTTACAGATATCATGTCAATATATATTTTGTGAATTACTATAAAGAAGACATTGTTTAAGAATTTAAAATGCTTTATGTTAAGTAATTAAAACCAAACATTGTCTATAAAAGAAAACTGAATAAAGCAAGCATCACAAATACCGGTATTGTGTGGGTTGACAGCCATGCAAGTTCAGTGAATAGATCTATTTGCGGCTATGCAAACCTGCTTAGTCCGGATGTTCATGGATCTACTAAGATCATAGGTAGATCCAGGGGCACCGGGGTGCCCTCACCCCCCCCCATCCCAATAAAAATACTTCATTTTCAGTTTTTCATGAAATGCCGTCAATCGCCCCCCCTTTTCCTTTATGCGCCCCACCTTTTTTCAAATACCAGGCTCTACCTATGAAGATACTGTGCAGCAGTACAGTACAGGCATTTAATATATATGTAAAGCTTGCAGTTTGTACATTAGGGACCATTCAGTACTTATGACAGGGTGAGGTAGGAAGATTTTCCAAAAATTCCTGTGAAAAAAACCAATCGCCCCCCTCAAATCTCTGTGAAATAATTGGTAATATAACCACCCTCAATTTCATGTGATAAAAATTTATGACCCTCGCCCCCCAACACTTAACACAATCATTGTCAGTTAAAAATCCTATTTGATAGCTATCCATATAAAAACAGCAATTTGTAGTAGAGAATCTCTCAAAATAGGGGTATTTTTTTGTAAAAAAAATTGTTAGCCCCCTCAAAAGTGTGTGAAAATATTGATAGCCCCCCTCTAAACATTGTGAAAAAAGTTCATGGCCCGCCCTAAAATCCTCCTACCCCACCCTGTCATAAATACTCAATGGTCCCCTATGTACAGTCATGACTCCTCAAATGAAACAATTGAATGTGAAAACTTTATATCCATTTTTCCATACCCGTGTCGAGTATAATACACTGATGTTCTATATATGTAAGCTCTCCATATTTTAGGCATCTGAATAAACCACAATCACATATGACACACGGATATTGTGATGTCCCTTATAAGACCTATTACTGCTAACATGTCACTCGGTCGATACCATGCAATTGTAAGCTTCCTCAGCCTGGGGGTGAGGACCCTGCCACTCCTCCTACGCCTGGTAAATACCCGCTGGTTGGGGGTGGGACTTCATATGCCACTACTCTCGATCCACAGTCCTTCACCATTGGGATCGCAGCGGACTGCGTGGAACCAGCAGATTGCCGCACATCTTTCCCTCTACCCACATTGGAGGATAGCTCTGGAGACGCCTTAAGAGCGCAAGGCAGTTACCTCGCAGGGCCGGAGGCACAGGGCTCCTCAGGAGCTGAGGGATATGGGGAGATGGAATACCAATGCCAGGAAGAGAAAGCTGACTTTGCACAAGTACATAGAACACTGGGCCGGTCTGGAGCCGCACTCATATGCAGAGTTGAATTAGGCAGGAAACAGCTGGTGGCCTGTATTGATCAGTTAAAAAGTGTTATATTGGCATATGTGATTTGTCGCATCGATCAAAACAACAGCCTTTTGATCGGTCTTCCAAAAGCGACAGTATTCAAGCTTCAAATGATTCAGAATGCTTGTGCCAAGATGATATTCAGAGCTAAAACGTTTGATCATGTGACACCCCTTCTAAAAGAACTTCACTGGCTACCAATAGAACAGCGTATCATTTTCAAAATACTCCTCCTTGTGTATAAATGTCTTCATGGAAAAGCACCATATCCCAGAGAGACATTATACCAGTACAAAGCGGAGAGACTGCTCACCGTGGGGCTGTAGAGTGGAATAAGCTCCCTAATATCATCAGGGACAGTGATAGCATTAACATTTGTAAACGTAGACTCAAAACTTACCTCTTCCGTATTGTTTTTAGTAATTATTAGCTGGTAGCTAGTTTTAAGTAATTTATTTATATTTATTTGTCTAAGCGCCTTAGAACACTTAGAATAAGGTGCTCTATAAGTCATATTATTATTATTTATTTATTATTATTTATACGGGGGCGACCTTCAGTTTGTTGCAGCCCGCCCAGGTAGAACTCTCCGGAGCAGGCGGCGAGTCGCTGAACGTCAAGGGAGCGATAGACACGAAGTTCTGGCTCGGGGACGGCCTCTACGACCAGCGGAACCTAGTGGGTCGGTTGGAGGGGCTAGACTTGTTGCTGGGAATGGATTGGTTGACAACTTATGGTGTGAACATCGATTGTGCCACCAAGGTGGTGCACATAGGAGAAGCTTGCAGTATCTTGTATGGTCAAGAAAGTTTCTACTGAAGGGGAAAGTTGTCTGCAGGAGGACATTAACCAGGCTTCGGGTGGAGGTGAGAGACCTCCTGTGCTGAGAATAATGTGGATTCCTACACAGGTAGCGAATACCAATGCCATAGGAACCAGACACAGAATGGAGTGGACCAGTCGACAACTGATTCCGGAAGAAGAGGCAGATGAGTATACTTCACGGAAGAATTGTTTCTGGCTGGGTTGTCAACTGAGCCCACGTGTACTGGAATATCTTTGCTGTATGTTTCCGGCTGAAAGAACGTTGACGACAAACGAGGTTTCCAAGTTGGAAGCCCTGGTGATGGAGTATGAGGATTTTTTCGTGGGCCCGGGCGGAAGTCCAGGTTATATTGATCTAATCTCTCATAAAATAGATACAGGGAATGCAAAGCCAGTAAAGCAGAATTATTATCGCAGCTTGATGAAAGAGCAAAAATAAGTCGATGCAGAGCTAGAGAAGATGTTGGCGAGCGGAGTGATCCGTCCTTTGAAGTCCCAGTGGGGGGCTCCTATCGTGTTGGTGAGGAAGAAGTCGGGCGAACTGCAGTTCTGCATCCATTCCCGACAGCTGAATGAAGTGACGAAGACCGATGCTTATCCTCTTCTCATATTCTAGCGAGGGCCCACGTCGGATCAAATGTCTGCTCTCCCTGGAATGCTGTAGGTGGCCTGGCCGTCTGGCTTGACTGGGGATGTTCGCTTTGCTTTGAGGGAGGATTTGACGACCAGCTGGGATCTCACTTATATATGATCTACTTATTGTCTATGCTCTATTATCTGTGTTGTTAAACGTGACAGTGAAAGGTACGTTTTGCTAAGTAGATTCCAATAGTGACCGCAATTTAACTATTTAAATACACAACTTGTACACTTTGACGCGTTACAATGTAGCACTTATTGATCTTATCTCTTTAAATCGCATCTGCTAGCTTTTAGATGTGGAACATGCTAGCCTATGGTGCTTCTCGTTGTAAGATGACATGTATACATTCTACTCATATTTATACTCGTTTTTGCTGACGTAGTCAACTGCTGGATCAGCAAGAATATTCTTCATGTTTCATCATGTTTTGAGGCAATGTTTATTTCTAGCCCTTACCACACAAAACATGACATTCTATGGAGGTTTCCAGGGAATCCTGGCCTTGAGTTTGTTGTTCTTGGGGAATGCCTGAGTCACTTGTCAATCTATTTTCAGTGGTCGTGATTCACGACAACCCACTTTTCTCTGAGGGTGATATCATCACCCACGAAAAAAAATGCGGGCTGCAGCGGACACGTCCAGGTGGCCAGATGACGATACACCAGCAAGCATCCTGCAAGTGCCAGTTTTCCCTGTCTAAATTTAACGGTCAACGGTGCCTTTACAAGTTTTACTTAAAAATTAGATAATTCACAGCACTTTAATGTCATGCCTAAACGAGTCCAATGTTTCTCTCCTGCAGTTGTAGCCTTTTGCCTTAAATGTTCCCCTCCTTAAGTGCTGTGAAATGTACATTGTCCATTTATTACCTACCTAAATAGACACTGTGGCCTTATTAATTCTAGTAACTTAACCTGATAGATAAAAATAAGTTATTCAAAATACTATAAATAATGAAATGGTTTCCTTTTTGTTTACATATACACATGTGTGTATGTTTTGCTAACATTTGGGATTACTCTAAACACAAACAAACCTTAACTACAATACACTCTGGGTATTCAAAAAAACAAACCCTAAAACTACAATATATATTTTACATGTTTCACAACTTATCCTAAAACTACTGTGAATATACGTGAGAAGCTTTCACAAAATATTATGAGTTTCTTATCTAACCTAACAATCGTAATTCAAACTCATTTGCGGTCGTAGGTTAGTAACAAAATACATATGCACTTAGTGATATCTGCTGATAATTTTTTTTATACATATATATATATATAAATGCATCCATCACCATATGCATTAATGATTAATAGTTAGTATATATCCTAATCTATATTTCATTACTCAAACATTATTTACATACAAGGCAGCGAATGTTGATTGTCTCTCATTGACATAATATGTATTCAAATTCTGGTCCAAAAACACAATGCAATCATCTCCCTAGTGGTGATTTCTGGTACTTTGTCAGTGAGTGCTCAATGCTCACTAGATTTCTCGCTCCCGCTGTGTGCATTATGCCTTAGTGTCTTTTGCTTCTTCTGTTTTATGAACTATAGTTTGTCCCCTTTTTATATATATATTTGCTGTAGGAGGTGTTCCGTGTGCGTCTGGCCTTTCGACGCCCTGTTCTCTGTTTTCCTGGTTGAGTATTGTGATGTGTTCTCATTGTCTCATGCTTATTTTTTTTCTTTCCCCGTGTATTTTGGTTATGAATTGTTCATCCTTGGATTTTGTCTATCTCCTCTTGCTTGCTTTGATTAGCTGTTTTGCTTGTGGGGTGAGACAGCACAAACTTGATGTGGTTTTGCCCAGGTAGAGGTACGTTTGAGTTACGCACCCAGAGGTCATGGAGCAGTCGTTGGCGCAGGTGACGGCAGACACAAGAACCCCTCCGCAAGCGTTCTGAAACTATAGTGTATTAGTTAGCAAATGTTTTACATGTTCTTTAGGTAACTTTCCCTTTTTTTCTTCTATACTGTCATAATCAATATCTCACTGCCTTTTTTATTTATCTACTACACGTAAGAAACAAACTTATCTCAACTAATAATACTATACAATTATGATATCTATTCTATGTATAACATTTATATAAAAATTCATTAAAATCCTATTTACTACACAAACACACAAACATGATATCTGCAATACTAAGGTGTGTTGATTATACAAGGATTATATGTACAGATTATACTTCACAAACTGATTGATTATACAAGGATTATGTGTACAGATTATATTTCACAAACTGATCACCCTCCTCTTAATGTGAAATTGCTTGCAATTTTTTTTATTTAAAACCATGCCATTAATATCGCAACTGTAGAAAAGTTATTTGATTTCATGCATAGGCTAAAACTATTGAAACTAAATAGAACTTAAAAAATGTGGTCGAGTTTCCCGTCATGTGAATATATAATGTAACTAGTCTTATTGATCATGTGCATAATTGGAAACACCCTGTGCAAGAGATTAGTTAAACCAAAGCAAAAATACTATTAATAGTGTTAAGACATGCGGATGGCCCCGCCTATCAAGCCAAGCTAGGCATTATGACCATGCACAAGGTGCGCCTAGGAATTTCCCAAGAACTTGGGGCGAGACCATTATAGTTATTACGAAAACGAATGTATAAAATGTGTAGACCCCCTCTCTTTGTGTTTTCTTGGTGAATAATCCAATGCTGAATACATGATCTGTGTCCTTACGGGTTAACAGTTTCATTTTGTTCAAAACTACAATGTGTGAGGTATGCAGTTGAAACAATTTGTACTGGGATGTGGACAAACATCTCTGGACTTTTTATATATGTTTTTTTAAAGAGCTGTTTATACATTTTAAATTGAGGATGTACTTGATAATACCAAGTTTGATATCTTGTGCATGTGTCATCCGGCAATAAAAAGATACATCCCATGGATTTTTTTTTCAATGTCCACATAAGCCCGTTTTAGTGCAGGATGTGCTATGGGGCAAACCCGTGTTCGATCTATGAATCTATCGATACAAGTCTTATGCACCTTAGCACAACAATATGCCATGATGTCCATGGTTGTTATGTCATCAGAGCCATGTATAAAAGGGGTTTGGCTAGATATTGTGTGCAGAATGCATAATGCTTCTTTGGTTGTCTAGCATTACTCTGCTCCACCCTGTCTGCAATCCATTGGGGTATCACCACTGATGTTGCCTTGGTGATATTGTCATACATTCTAGTAGAAAAACACCATCCGCTGTCTCAAATATATAGAACATGCAATGATTAAACGAATTGTATGAATATCTAGTAATAATATAAGAAATCCTATGATAATAGTAAAACTATGTCATTATTAAAGCTCTACAATTGAATACCATCCTGAACTATGCATTGAGACTCGTAAAAGTGATAAGAAATCATATATTTTTAACTAAAGTCAGGTATAGCTTAATATGTCTCTGTCTAATTTATTTAACCAAAATATTAATGGGTTCCCTCCCCTAATGTGAAAATCCGGTCATCAAGCATTCATTTCTCTACAAAAACATTGTAAACTGCATTTAAAGACGCATTATGTATGTTGAACCAAGCTGTCGGTATGAAAGTGAAGTGTAATCCTGATATTGTTCCTAATGTCTTATTCCTAAATAATTATGTCATGGATGTAAGTGTGGTATCTTTCCATAATAAACTAATGTGTCCTATATTACAGTGTGCTATTTGTGTTTAATAAATCAACGTTTTACGCTCGTAACTAATAATTGTCGATGAAACGGGCCTAAGAAGTAAGAAACCCCTCTACTGCGCATATCTCCCTGTGTTGGGTTTTAGTTTTGATATACCCCCTTTTTATAACCTCCAAATTATGTCAAAAATCCCAATGTCTGTGGTACTAATGTCTTAAACTTTGTGTGTATGAACTGTATGTTCTGCTATGCTAACTGTGTCTGCTATTTCTGCTAATACGTCTGATTGAATCCATTCAACTGTGAGTCGGCATGCAGCCCGGAGACTTTGTCCTGTACAAAATCCTCCTTGAATGGATTTTCCCGTGTGTACCCAGGCCAACTGCATGTAACTGCATGTACAGCGGTGCATACGGGGGTTAGTTGCCGTATGAGTGCACGTAACTTGCCTGCTTGGCTATGTCTCGTTTCGTTGTGCATCACTAACCCAACCTGTCCGCCCAGGTCATTAAAAATAATCACGTGATTGTGGGATTTTAAAATGTTCAGTATTTCACAGCAATATGTCTATTCAAAGCATGCTACATCACTAATCGTTGTAATATGGTCCCTTTTCCCCCAGAAGTGTTATTCACAGATTCGTGTCTCTGCTTTATGTATGTGTATATTTAACCTGTCTGCTGATGAGGGTGCTCCCCTTTTGTCCCGATCCTTCTCCTTTGTAACCCATTTGTGGGCCCATATTATCCATGTTATCAACCCATTGCATGCTTATTTTTGAATGTCCATACCAGGCCCGGATACTGTGAAAATCTGATCACCAAAACCCGTGGTCATACAAGGATAAAGAACAAATATGAAAACGTGCCTGTGATTTAAAGGTAACACGTATTTCACTCTGTTCTTCATGACCAAAAATAAGGCCCTTGAAAAAAATGTTATGTACGTGTCCTATGAGCCTGTTACTGTCACAAAATTACATGCAGGGTTCATTACAGCCATGTAAAGAAATGTAGACCCATGTGTATGTGACGTGTTCCAATTATGTTTCTGGTGGACTATAACAATCTGTAATTATGAATTTTTCATTTCGTTCTTGGTCCATCATCTTTTCTTGGAAAATAGGGGGTGGGCGTTCTCGCTTAGATTTTTGTGCTAAACAGCTGTATTCTAATATCTTTGGACAAATTGTAGTAAATAACTAATTATATCAAAACTTAATTCGTTTTATTATGTATATTTGATAACAGTAACTTAATTTACTAAGATTTACACAAATTGATGTTGGATAACAGACTGATAGTGTGAAATATTGGTTGGATGACCGGTTGGATACTTTTCTTGAGACAGTGTATGGAAGGAATCTTGTGTTTAACATAGTGGCTTGAGCAAATTATTGGATATTCCTAAGACGACAGAATGGACCCGTCATTGTTAGCATGGCAACATAGAGGACTGCCTATAATCTTGTGAAATATCTAGAACTATCCAGGGACTAAAGAGGAGCTGAGTGTATTCGTTTTTTCCCATTATTTTTTTTATTTGCTTCTGGCTGTATAAACAATCTAATTAAAACTATTCTTTATATATTTCTTCCGTCAAAATTGTGTTGCGTCTTTTCACAATACAGCCCCATACAATCCATTGCCCAACAACCTCATAAAGTGCTTGACTGCCCCAGGCAATCTAGTATTTTGTGACAGTTACACACAGGCACGTGCACACTTTTGAAAAAAATGATAAAATGAGGGCCGTGAAATTACTGTCTACATCTATTGTCTACTGTCTACTGACTACTACTACTGTTACCTCATGCTATGCTATGAAATTTCGTATCCTGTTACTGTTACCTATGTGCAATTGCTAATCCTATGTATACTAATGTCTTTACTACTCCCAAGTTAATATGTTCAATTTCGAACTCCCTATTTGTTTACCCTTAAATCAACGACCCTACCAACACAGGGTTTGAAAATTGAGTATTTCAACTATAAATATGTGTCCTTATGTAAACCCCTTTTGAACAGGTTGTATCGTAAATATAATGTAGTGTATAATGACAGTTTATTATAAGTGCCGAACTTGTCATGGCTCGTTCCCGAGAGCATGAGAGAGTGTCATGGATTGGCGTATGGGGTGAACAGCGTGACTTTTCTAAGTATGCGATCTTATGGTTATTTGTGTTGAGTATTAGAATGTTTGGGTAGAACTAATTGTATTATGTAATCTTATTGGTGTGCACCTACTTACTGTCTCTGAAATTTCCATAGACATTTGAAGGAAAACTGTCCCCAAATTAAGGCGGGTGATGTAAATCTCAATTGTTTATTATATGCAGACGATTAGGTCCGCATGGTAGAATCTGATGATAAAATGCAGTCTATGTTAAATGAGTTATCAAACAGGTGCTATAAATGGCGGCTTAAGGTGAACGAGTCCAAGTCAAAGATAGTACATTTTCGCAAAACAACCCAGCCAAGAACAGATGCACAGTTCAAATATGGTGATTCTGTTCTAGAGAAAGTACTTTCATATAAATATTTGGGGGTACTCATGGATGAGCATTTGAAATTTGATGCCTGTACTAAAGCTCTTGCCGATTCTGGAGGCCGAGCACTTGGGGCAATCATCAACAAATTTAAGATTTTTGTGTGGGATTATAGCTTAGCAAAGTAAAACTGGAGTAGTGAAATGAAAAGGTTCTTCTCGAGCATAGATAGTGAGTGCTTTTCAAATAAGTTTGTATTTGTGTGTGCATTGTTACAGCTTGGTCCCGAATGCTGTTGTTGGACACATCCACGTAGATTCATCATTGTCTGGACTTGAGTCAAATATTTCTTATGCCAGCTGCCCCTTTGTTATCATGACTATTTCGATTAGATTATTCCCTAAAATGTGTATTGGAGATATGATATACATTTGCCCAAATTGTGGAACTCATTGCACTTTGAGTTAAGACTGTAATAATATTGATACTTTTAAAATGAAACTCAAGACAGTTCTCTTTGAGTAATTTTATAGGGTGTGACTTTTCAAGGTAAACCATAATATACTATTGCTTTACTACTATTTTGCGTCATCTTTTATTTTTATTTTTACTGTACTGTATCGTTCATCCTATGTAAAGTGTATGTGAGCACGTTTTGGATACGGGCACTACAAATACTCGCTTATTATTATGAGTATTGCCCACATTGATTAAATTGCAAGAGCGTCCTTTAGTTGGTAGGTGTGGGTTGGCCTAGGCATTTCTCTGTTCTATTATGGTGACTAAAGAGTGGGACTGCCATTTGGCTTGATGTGTTTCCCAAATTTATGAGCTACTTTACATGAGCGACAATAAGGGAGGAACGACTGCTGGAAAACGAACCTTTGACGATCAGGATTACCCCCGTTGTTATGTTGAAAATAATTGCTTTTCCATGGTGGAATATTCGGTGGCCTCATAGTGCCTCTTCTATGTATCATTGGGCAGGAACGCATCATGGGTGGGGTCCCCGCATTCCCAGCAAACCCGCCGTTTACCCGCGTTTAGCCTAGTCGTTCTGATTGCTGCTGCTGGCGAGAAATCAGGTACCTTAATAGGCACAGTTAGCAAGCCATCGACATTGGAAAATTTATCTCCTGACATCTCCTTTGAATTTGTCACACATGCCAAACTGTATGCTTCCAGCAGGGTTTTGGGGCTAGCCAATGATAGGAAATAACCTATATATGTGCTTAGCATTGTTTCCATCCCATTGCAACGGCCTAACAATGTAAGCATTGTCCTATCTTTCATATGGGACTGGATATCATATTGTGTGTCTTTTTCTACACGACGTACAACGTGACAATCGAAGCATTCACATCCGGTTTGATGATCCCTATGTTTCGGTAAACAAATATGGACCATAGCCAAATCAAACAAATCATTGTATGCCTGTTGCAAAATGACATTTAATTTTTCTATTCTTTGCTACAAAAGTGGGGAAGTTTGCGGGAATGGTCCCGTAGCCATGGTGTTGTTAAACCCTGATCAATCACAGACTTTTGGGGTTTGTCTATGGTCAGAAATTACCGTTTCTATGCACCTTCAGTCTTAAGCTTATACACCTAAATTAAATGCCTATGCCTCTATTGATTCCAGAATCTGCTCTATTTCATGGAAACCTATGCAAGTGGACGTCAAAAGAATATCATCTAGCAATGCAACAAGAGATTGTATTGATATAGCTGACGGCATGAGCTATATGCGTTATGTGTCTTGAGTGGTGAGCTGTGAGCAAATACACTTGAAAATGAGTAAATACAGTCAGTTACTGAGCAATTGCTGTGCTCACACTGACATGATTACTGTTTACTCGTCTGTAAGCTTTTTGGCATTTAGAAATCTTAAATGCATGGAACTTGACGTGTTCTGAAAAGAAAAGTTTATTAAGATTAAATTAGAATTCTACTTACGCAAAACTTGTTTGACATCTCCGCCATCTCATATTCTAGCAAGGGCCCACGTCGGATCAAATGTCAGCTCTCCCTGGAATGCTGTAGGTGGCCTGGCCGTCTGGCTTGACTGGGGATGTTCGCCTTGCTTTGAGGGAGGATTTGACGACCCGCTGGGATCTCACTTATATATGATCTACTAATTGTCTATGCTCTATTATCTGTGTTGTTAAACGTGACCGTGAAAGGTACATTTTGCTAAATAGATTCCAATAAGATCCAAAATGGCTATTGTTCCATTCTTTTATTTATTCTCCAAATATTAGAGACCGCAATTTAACTATTTAAATACACAACTTGTACACTTTGACGTGTTACAACGTAGCACTTATTGATCTTATGTCTTTAAATCGCATCTGCTAGCTTTTAGATGTGGAACACGCTAGCCTATGGTGCTTCTCGTTGTAAGGTGACATGCATACATTCTACTCATATTTATACTCATTTTTTGCTGACGGAGTCAACTGCTGGATCAGCAAGAATATTCTACATGTTTCATCATGTTATGAGGCAATGTCTATTTCTAGCCCTTACCACACAAAACATGACGTTCTATGGAGGTTTCCAGGGAATCCTGGCCTTGAGTTTGTTGTTCTTGGGGAATGCCTGCCAGGGAAAGCCACTCATGAGTCACTTGTCAATCTATTTTCAGTGCGGCTGTTTGCTACCAGTGTGGAATACCTGGGACACGATGTGGATAAGGACTGAATCCAACCCAGCAGGAGTAAAGTCCAGGCGCTGCACAATTGGGGCGTTCCCAAGACCTTGAGCGAAGTGCGTACGTACCTGGGTTTTACCGGGTACTATCGTCGCTTCATGTGGAATTACAGCGAGCTGGCGAAACCACTGACAGAACTCACGAAGAAAGGTGTGAAGTTTAAATGGGCTGAGCATCAGCAATATGCTTTCAAGAAGATCAAATCGTATATAGAGCAGTTACCCCTACTCTATTACCCCGTTGCAGATAAGGAGTTCCATCTTAAGGTGGACGCGAGTTTGTATGGGATCAGAGGAACAGTGGAGCAAGAACAAGAAGGCAAGTTCGTGCCGCTGGGATTCGCGTTGAAGACACTGTGCAAGAGCTGTCAGGCGTACTGTGCGACGAAGAGGGAGTTCTATGCGGTCGTCTTCTTCATGCGTTACTTTCACGAGGGGGACGCTGGTCATCATGTGGACAGATCCTGCGACTCTCACATGGGTGCAGCAGTACCACCAGTCCAACAACATGTAGATGAGGTGGAAATGGGCTGGTACAAACCATGGGAGATACATCACGTTCCAGGGAAACTGCAGGAAGTGGCCGATAGTTTGTCGCGCAAACGCGAAGCTGATCCTGAAGTACAGGAGTGTTTCGCGAAGCGAAAGGCGTGCAAACTGGGCGACTGTCCTGATTGTGTGTTTTTCAAAGAGAAGCTGGAACGATGGAGGGATGAAGACTCTGATGACTCTGATGAGGAGACACCCGAGGCAGCTACTGTCCTCAAGGCGGCGATCATCAACACAAAAGAGTTGCCTGAGTTGCGGTGGGAGTTTGCGGCGCAGGATGTCGATTCTGAAGACGAAGATGGAGAGGAGCAGGAACTCGTGGATGGTATTGATTACAATGTGTATCTAACCAGATGACTTCACGAGCTGCCAAACCGAATGCACTTGACTTCTCGCAAGGTGATAGAACATGACGACACGACCCCGGTGTTTGTTGCGCGAGTGGTAGTTCGTCGTTCCAAGTGGTTAGCAGAAAAGCGACTAGGGACCCAGTCGGCCCCAAAACCACTCGTGGTGGGAGAATCTTCCTACGAAAGTGATGGCAATCAGGAGTCTGAGGGGGTGGGTGAGCCACATGAGCAGCAAACCACCGCCCAGGCTGAAAAGCGATGTGTACGAGTGCTCGCGGGATTCGAAGTTTCGAATTGGTGCGAGGCACAGCAGCGCTACCAGTGTTTGCGATGTGTCACTGTGTTGAACAAACAGTGGGGCGAGGTAATGGACGAAGAGGAGGTGAAAAAGGAGTGTCCCGAAGTACAGGCATACTGTCGCTGGTAGAGCAGTCTGTATAAAGCAGAAAATGGAGTCTGGATCATGGATAAAGTAATCCGTGCGAATGGCTGCCCGGTGGAAAGCATACAAGTCCGTCTGGTTCCAGTCACATGGCACAAGAGCATATGGTGTTGTGTTCATGTGAATAATGTGAGCTATTTGGGCTATGAACGCGCCTATGAGATTCTGCGACGCCGTTTCGTATGGCTAGGGATGACGGAAGACGTGAGATTGATCTGTCGGGCATGTTTAACTTGCCAGCAGAATAAGACAGGACCTGGGGGAGGAAAGCCGCTGATGAAGCACGAATACGTGGGGTTTCCTCACGAACGTGTGGGTATAGACCTCCAGGGGCCGCTGCCCAAAACTCCAGCCGGTCACAAGTATATCTGTGTGATACAGGATTATTTTTGGAGCTAATGGAGCAGAATGGAGCTATATGCGTTGACACATAAGACAGCGGAGGCTGTCGTGGATGTGCTTTTCCGAGAGTACATCATACACCACGGGGTGATTGAGTGACTGCACGGCTCCAAGGGATGGAGTTTGACAATCAGCTCATGAAGGAACTGTGCAAGATGTTTAAAATCTACAAGACACAGCTTATGCTCCCTGGAGCAACGGGACGGTGGAGCGCAGTAATAAGACGATAAAAGTCATATTGAGAGCGCTGAGTGTTCAAGACAGAGAGAACTGGGATGAGTTGTTGCCATATGTCTTTATGGCATACATGGCTGAGACAGTCCGAGAGGTGACAGGAAGGGCGGTGGAAGTACAGCGGGCGCAGCAGAACAAGACGACCAAGCTGCGTGACTATAAGGTGTGAGACCAATTGCTGATGTTTTCGCCCCGTCTCGGGGGGGATAAGTTGCAGATAGGTCCATGGACCAGGCCACATCAGGTTATTGCTGTCAGCAATGATCATGTGGTCAAGATCCGGATTTTCCACGAGCCTGCCTCTGCCAAGAAAGTCAGAGGCCGCATTACAGATGTCAGAACAATGGGTGAATGTAAATCAACTCAAACAGGCTTTTAAGTCAGGGCGAGGTGCGATTTTAACAGTAGCAGACACTTCGCCCTCTGTGAATTTGCTCGCACGTAGAAGGGCGAGATTCACAGATTATCGGAGTGTGATCGATAAGACGACTAGCGGAGGGGCGAGCTGTCAGTTTTAAGGTCGCTACCCCACATACTTGATGGAAGTTTCACATGTGGGTGGAACAGAAAAGTGGTAACCTTTCCATATTCTTCCTTTGTCGTGGGTTTCATTCTGAAACTTGGGGGAGAATGGAGTGGAGTCGCGTCAAGCTGCAGAGGGAACACGGGAATTGTTAGCCGCGACCGCGAGTGAAGTAGTGGCTGTTTGAGCGAGGCAACCTGTTCGTTTAAGGTGGTGGGGGCACGAGGGAGCCACAGCAAGGCAGTAGTATGGTTAAAGAGGGCAGCCAGCCCGCAAGACAAAGATGAGAAGTTGCTTGCAGTGCACCAGTTAGCAGTTACGCAGTAGCATCGACGGTAATGAAATCCAATTGAAACGAGACTGAAGCGATGATCTAGTGGCGAAGCGATGACCGGTGGGCGAGGTCGCTCATTCTGTCACCATGTATAGGTAAATGCGGATAGTAGGTTCAGTGAGTCGCAGATGGGTGCAAGAAGCCCGGCTATGGTGACAGTGTAACGAGAATCAAGCCTTTTTGATTCAGTGAATTGCATCGGGAAGTCATGGTTTGGGTCGTAAACACCAATGAAGAGGATGACGTGGCCCATGGATGGCGAGATTTCTGTTGCATAAGTCACCGAAGTGTACGTGTTTCGGTCCTTTTGGTTGGCAGAGGGTGGTGGCTTTGTGCCACACCTATGGGCATCGTGGGGTTGAGCCGAAGGCTTTACGTTAGTAGGTGAACACACCTCTAAAAGAGACGAATCGCAGTGTTGAACAAAGAGGTTAAAGGTCATCTGCAGTATGTAATTACCAGCAAAGTGTCACAAAGAGTCACAGTGTGCTTTAACAGGCCAAGGCCACTCGCGCTGCTTACTACCAGCAAAATAGCGGGGCCGCAGTGTGCTTTAACTGGCTGTGGTGGCCGCGCTGCATTAGGGGCTTGTCGCGCAGGAGGCAGGTTGCGAATGGGCAACTCGCGGCAGGTCGGCAGCTAAGTAAACAATGAAGGATTGTCGCACCCGGGCTATGTTGCAGGTGGGCGAGTGGTCGCGCTGGTTTATGTAAACAAAGCTCCCATATGGAGGCATGATACTGCAGAGGGCAAAGGTCAAGTGGCAGGATAATGGCTGGTGATAGGCGAGTGCATTGATGCGCGGAGGTGTTTTTGGCGGTCTCATGACCAGAGTACGACTTTATGATCACACTAGTTTAGGAGTTGAAACCGAGTAGACATACTTTTCTAGTGTGTGTTTTATTTCAGTTGGTGGTGGTTTTTGGCAATTAATTGTTACTTGTAACAGTTTCTTTTGCACCTTGGAGTAGATACATAGTTGCTGTAATTTGATCTTTCCTTTTCAGCGTGGATATGGGCCTGTAGAAGCCACGATGGCTGAGACAGTCCCCAGTAGCAGTGAGGCGGACGTAGCAGTGATACCGGCAGCCGGCTCCCAAGAAGATGCGGGGGGCACAAGCAGCAACCCTCCCTGGAAGCCGAGGACGCACTCAAGCAATTGCAGGTGGCGGAGGAGACGTCCCACGATGAGGAAATGTACATTGCAGTGTTGGGGCTCGGCATGGGAAACGAGGGCTCCATGGATGCAGCAGAGAGCAAGGTTGCTTGGACCTTGGCTGGACAAGCTAGCGCCCAGGCACCCGGCCTCAATGATGATGAAGAAGTGGCCTCGTCAATGGCTGAGTCTCACACGGGATCAGTTGGGGGCAACAGTTCCACAAGCAGTGAGTCAGAAGACTCGGATGCAGGCAGCGCCGATCACCAGAAGCCCCGACGGGCGATCTTGTAAGTGATCTGGCGACCCAAAGGAGCAACGGCGGTGTGCACCCTCACGGAGGCGACAGCCTACCAGGGGCGAGGTACAATGTTTCTTTGCGGACCCGTACACACAGAACGTGTTGTATCCGGGCAAGTTCTTTGGTGACAGTCCTCCTGATGAGGTGAAATAATGCGCCGATTCCATGACTGGCCTCCCTCAGCATTCTTATGAAATACTGAGCAGGGTTGGTTATGGGCCTCTGTTGGAGAGACCGGAGTGGATGGGGCAGGGGTCGCGAGATAATTGGACACCTGACCGTGTCCCAGAGGATAGATGGGGAGGGGTAGCAGCTGTGGTTACCAAGAGTGGCCACACTGGCTATCCAAAACTGTGGCCGGAAGTCAAGGTACCCGCCTTGCAGCTGCCCAGCGACCGGATTACCAAGGAGGGTGTACAAGCCTTGTTCACCGCGTGGCTGGAATTCAGGATGCGCTGCCCCATGCAAGGGTGTGAGCCGTGGGAGGCTCTTGATCGACCCCTGGGTGCTTTACCCCAACCGCAGGTGTTACGCAGCAAGGATGGACGGTTGTTGTGTCGGGAAGTAACCGACTGCAGCAAGTTCGACCCCTTACTTGTGTGCTCGCCTCGTGCAGACTCCCTGAAGGAACATGGTTGGAAAAACCTTGAGCAGGTAGTAGAACACTGGTGCCACTTTCACCTGAAGGCGGGGAAGTGTTTCTCTGCCCCGTGTTCAGCAAGTCGCCAGTGTAGACCCTAGGCCCCCGGGGCCGACGAGCGATGTTTCCATCAGTCTCTGATGCGGTGCAGCGCAATCTTCAGCAGGGGATCGATGGCTGCACCACCGCAAAACAGAGGAAGCAGCGACGTGCGGGCTTTCAGTACGATCTGAAGGATCTACGTTCGATCGTTCAGAAGATGGTGATCGAGGTGATGGAGAGCTATGACCAGCATGTAAGGATCCCACGCCTGATAGACCATAATCGTTGGTTTTCCAATGCTAGCCTGAGTAGGGTGATCTTGGGACATCATCTCAGTAAGATCAATGCCAAGGAGCAGGAGTGGAGCAAGGATCACCTTCGGTGGTTGGATGCGTGCCAGGTTGACTATGTCAAGTGGATCAGCCATCTGCTGGGGTATTCTGGTGCTCCAGAGAAGAAGACAGAGGGATACCGAGCAGCAGTTTCACACTCGTCAAAAAGTCCCTCTACCGTGAAGCATAAGGCCCCAGGTGGGGGTCGCAAGAGCGCGCCTTCCAATGCCAAGCAGCCGACGTTGATGGGTCCACCCACAACAGTGCCGCCGACGCGTTCTGGGATAGGTGAGATGCTTGCAAGCAAGTTTAAGATTGCCGAATCCCAGGAGGCAACTACTACTGTCAGTAGGAGTAGCAGTCCAGTGTCTGAGACGGTCAGCCCAGCCTCTACGTCGCCTTCAAGCAGCATGAGTGCGGCAACCAGTCCCGCTGCCATGTAGGATGTGAGCCGTGCCATCGCCGCAGCAGTGACCGCTCAAGTCCCACATGGAGGGTCGCTCGGCGGTGACAAGAAGAAGTCGAGGCAGTTGCCTCCGAGCGGTAAAGGTGGACCTTCCCCATCTGGTCAGAAGCGCGACTGCTCTGACTGGCGCAGTCCAGGGCGTGGCCGAGGTGGCAAGAGCCAGAAGACTAGCACTGGCAGGCTGATCGACAACCTGCATGATAGTGAACGTGTGGGGCAAGACAGGGCCACTCGCGCCGAGGATGCTCTTGCAGTTATGCGGAGGCAGCACAGTGAGCTCCAGAAGCGGGCTGCAGCTGACAGGGCTGCCTACGAAAGGGGGGATCGCTGTTGGTCGCGGACCGCGACAAGGAACAAGCTCGCGCTATTAAATACAAGGCAGACTGCCTTACATTGAAGTCAGAGCACGACGCGGCAGAAAAAGAGTGAGAGGTCTTGCAGTGCGAAGCGAGCCGTTTGACCGTGAAGTGCGATCAGCAGCAAAACTGGCGACGGCGGAGAGGGACTTGGCCAAAGTCAGTGCGGAGGTTGACGTCATGTGGAAGCAACTGATAGTACTTTGCAAGGACGCGACCTATATAGTGCCATCGGGGAAGCTTAAAGTTAAGCGGACCCCTTGTCAAAGTGAAGTCCTGTGGACCTCTGAGGGGTCGCTGGAGGGGCACCTGCCCACCAGCGAAAAGCAGATTCAGGATCCCTTCAGGGCTATCACCAAGTCCCTGAACCAGCAATGTAAGGACATCATCGATGCCTGGACGATGATGGAGGAGCAAGTCAAGTATGACCCCAGCTTCGAGGTCTTTCCTGCCATCTAGTCCTGTGCACGACAAGCCATGGAGGAGTTTTCTCAGGTTGTGCGGCAGGAGATTGCTCCACGGGTGCCGAGTTCGACCTCCACCCGGGAGATGCTAGCAGAAGAGTTGAGCCGTCTACCTCTTCGATCAACCACTTCGTTGGAAGTCCTTGAGATGGACACGAGCGGGGATTCGCAAGTAGCGGTTCTACACAAGGAGTTGGAGGGTGTGCGGCGCGAACTCAAGGTGGTGCGGGGATATGCCTCCGAGAGGAAGCATGACATGGCAACCATGCACAAGTACGAGGGACGCAATGCAGACAACCTACGGGAGCTCACGGTCTCTACGTAGTGTCAGTGCGGGGTTCATCCGACTGATCAACGAGATGGATGTTGGACAACAACCTCAAGTTGCCAGGGAAGTGAGGGCACTCAAGAGTGCTCCCAAGGAAATGTCGGACGCAGCAGCAATCGTGGAGCCGCAGTGTCAAGCAATCAGCCAGGAGCAGTGGGTTAGGCGGGTTCTGGCACCCCTGCCAACAGCCAGTGCGGTGACCACAGTGACTACGGCAGCGACAACCACAGCAGCCGCGGCGACCGTGTCCGGTGGGACGGTAAATTCAAATGTTACCGGGCCCGCGTTCACGCAAGCCAGGGCCCGTGAGCCCAGCCTTGGCCTCACCTCAGCAGCAGAATAGTCCATGAACGAAGAGACAGAGATGCGCCTTCTTGCCCAGACTTCACCCAGACCCGGCCGGACGAAGCCACCGCGAGTTCGGGAAGTGATTCTCGAAGTCCGCATCGGTCGTCCCACAAAACCGCAGGCCGCCTCAACAAGGGGGTGGCACCAACGTATAAGGATCCAGTCGCGGGGTGCGCCCTGCAAGAGTGATCCTGAAAAAGGGATCATCGTGGTCTTCAGCTGCAGGCGAGTCCTGACGAGGTTGCTCGCGTAGCTGGAGAGGAGAGCAGTCGGCTGGACAAGTCGAATTGCACCCCTGTGACGTTGGATAGTGGCCTATTCCATCGCTTCCTAATTTGACTCTACATGGTTGCTCTGTACTCGTAGATTGTGATTAGCCCCCCAGATTTCCTTCGTTGGCCCTTGTGTGTGTGAGAGTCGGTACAGGCTGAATGTTGTGTGCGAATGTGTGCCCTGCCGCTCCCCGTGGCAAAGTAAGTTCAAAGCGCAAGGGTGTGCTGCGCGACAAGTTCGCGCTGTGTGAATGCGATAAAGTGTTGAAGCGAACGGCCGTCGCGCATAGCGACCATGACAGAAGTGAGCCGTGGCACGTCACTGGTATGAATGAGGTTGGACTTTGGGGGATGGCTGTGGGGTGTTTGCATGTTTTTGTTTGTATGTTTCAGGCTTACATGGTGAGGCGCAACTTCCAGGGAGAAGAGTTCTTCGGCGGGCCTCTCAGGGCAGGAAGGGTGGAGCGTCCGCTGGCAGACTTACCTGTGTAGCAGTCGCACCGTCCCGTCGCTGATGTCCGGGTCCGCATGTCGTGCACTCTGTGAAGTAGGAACCCACTGACGACTGGGACCCACCTGAGCTTAGGATACTCAAGAATATGGGTTGGGGGAGTTTCCATGCGAGTGTCTCACTCTCTAAAAAGCAGAGTGTTCCATCCTCATGGAATCTGGGGGAGTGTGTAACAAAATTGTTAGGGCCTCCAGTGCGCGGGTTCATTGCAACATGACCGCGGCGTATAAATTCCCCTATAGTATAAGTTGCACTGGACTAGGTTAATATCCCAGTTACACACACCTTGATAGGTCTTTGTTGTTGTCATTTACTATGGCCACTATAGGATTAGGAACCAGTACTCTCTTGTACTGGGTTGAGCCGATTAGCGGCAGTTCGCTCTTAGATGCTGGTACAGCAGCACTTAGGGCTGGCAACCTATTCCCGAAGGGAATAGGCCCTCTTTACTTGTTCTTACCGAGGTTGGCCCGTGGCACTCCTCCCTCACCGTCGTGGACTTGGTCTACCATGGTTGAAGCGACGGGGACGCCCATAGCTCAGCGTGTCAGCACTGGTGTGAAGTACTCCCTGTGTGGAGGCCTCTTGTGAAACCCGCGCAATACACCCCAAGACCCAGGGACCGACCAGTGGTCCAGGTACGTGGTGCACGTGTAGGTATAGGAAACACAACGGGGAGTAGTCAGGAAGAGGAACATCTGCAACACAGCTGGGGGTGCGCAGGCCGCAGGCCACGCGTGCACCCCAGGTGAGTGTCACTGCTACGGTGGGTTGGCACACTTGTTCCAGATACTTTTTTTACAATATTTATTGATAAGAAACTCTGATATGATGACTATACCACATTGATATAAATAGGCAACTTTGAGCTTTTATGCCAGATGTAATATGTTAATAAGAAAGCTTTCTAAATGTGATGATGATATAAAGAAAATAACATTTAAGGCTTACTGCTCAAACATGCTCATTTATGGAGTATTGTTACAGTCGATTGTCTACATAAGTTAAGACTGCCTATAATAATAATGTTAGATTGCTATTTAGACTTGAACGTGATCACTGTATGTCCTCTTTCTATGTTTTATCAGGAAATCATAATTTTGGCAATATAGCGAGAACCTAAATCCGTGGTGGACATATCTTGAGAGAGTGTGTCATTCCGCAGCCAGTTATCCATCCAAGTGGGGGTGGTTTGGGGAAACAACAATTGTAAGATTGTTTGGACAACTCTTGAACCAATTACTCAATGACGCTGGAAACTGACAAAATGTGGTTTTAAACTAGTAGAGATGCAAGTGTGTTACTAATGGACTTAGGTGCATTCAACTTTACAGTTGTCCTTCTCTAGAAAACTTGTGAATACTGAAAAAAGACAATGACAGATCCATATATAAAATAGGTTTATATAATATAATTTATGCTAAATTCAGTTCTCATTGAAATAAATCTGTTTTAACATGGCAGTAAGTAACTTTGGTTTTTGTTTTGGTAATATTTCAGAGCTGGGCTTACAATGCTGCTTACATGTACACAAAATATTGTTTGACAACCATCTTTCAAAATAGCTACGTTTTTTCTAAGTTCTAATTGGCCAGTGCATACCTATATATTCAAAATGGTTATGACAAAGAAAGGTATAATCATTCTAAATAAGAACCATCTTAATTTGACATTTCCAATACTAATAAATGGATAAATCTAATGAATTAAAGATATAGTTGGGTGGCCACCTTGGAAAATGAGGGCCATATATGAATTTTAAGGGACTAGCACCTTTTGTCCTTATAAGTTTATATAAAATCAACATTGAATCAAATTTTCACCAATAATAACCAATTAGTACATTTCCAATATCAATATATTGGTAAATTTGGTGAATTAAAGGGTTATCCAGCGGCCATCTTGAAAATTGGCCGCCATATTGAATTTCACGTGGCTAGCACATTTTTCTTAAACTTTGACATAAAAACAACATTTGAGCCAAATTTGGTGCTTGTATCAACTAATGAACAATTGTTTGGGTTATCTGCTCCACTATAAAATCAAAACATAACATTCTCACTACGCTTTTGATTTCGTAATGATATGGTGTGAACGTATAAAACATAATGAGATTTGAAAGTTGCATTATGGCCGGTTGATGTGAACAAAACCAAGCATCACAAGCAAACATTGCTTGATTTTGAAATATTTATTTTTTATATATTTTGGAAGGACCTTGTCCATTTGTAGTCACGTGATGGAAATGATACAGCATAATTTTAGTGAAAGGTCTTTTTGAAAAAGGCAGATTTATAAAAAATATATCAATTAAATATTCAATATATTATAACATTTTACATCACATATCTCAAAATAGATTATCAAATACAATCATACAAAATATCATTCACACAGATGAATTTTTAAAAAAGGGTCGACTTCTCAGTAAAATTTATTGACATCCTTTGTATAGCTATTACCATACAAAATAGAGTGATTTGAAATGTAATTGCATATTGATAGTTCAATATCCTCAAATTATTCAGCCATATCAATACATATCTGAGTAAACTTGAAATGTCATTGGATTTTGATAGTTCAATATTCTCAAACAGTAAGCTATAACAATACAGTGTAAGAAATAACCAAAAATAATGTAATACTCACTATGGAATAAAACCATGTAGCATCCAAATGAGAGGCATGATGCAAACACTGAAGTTATCTGAAATGTTAATTTCAGATATAGCAAACAAGCAAACAAATGTAATCCGTAACAGATGCTGTTGTTTAAAGAGCTGTACGTGAAACTACACATGCTAATGTACACAACAATAGAAATTTATATACATGAAATTGTATAAATTTACTGACTTTGAAACCCCTGTGAAATAGCATTCTATCTAATTCACCACTGTGTGGATAATGGCAGCGTTATATTTTTGTATGCAAATTAATAATGAGCTGTAGGTGTAGGTGTATGCAATGTTCGATATTCTTATGAGTCTAAAATATCTATCCAGCCTTGCCACTTTTATAATTCAAGGCATATGTATTGTCATTTATTTGTTGCCTTAGCATAAGAATGCGAATAATATATGCTTTTCTTTTTCTCTTAGTTTCTGAAACAATGACCAATGATATAACACTATATCAAAACAATAATATATGGATCAAATAATAAAGAGAGTTGGAATTTGGTGTTATTCAAACATTGATGCTATGATTAAATTTAATTTTTAAGACCCCATAGATAATATTTTGAAAATTCTAGATATATAGAAGAAGCACAGGTTAAGTTTGAATGGAAAGATTCAAGTAACTAATTGTACTTAATATTCAGTAAGTAAGGCTCATAGCATATTGTAAATGAATCATATTATTGTACAATATTGCAGACTATGAATATGTGTATTATATACGTTGCAGAGTATAAACATGTGTTCTGTATTTGTGTGTAGGTACTTGTGTATATACTACGGTATGATTGTGATTTGGATGGATGGCAGTTGTGTAAATAAAGTCACGTGAATAACATGTAGTGGGATCGTTCATGGCGCAGTTCATTGGTAATGGTCAGTGTTCACACATATAGTTAGGCACCAAAATCGCAATTGTATCATTAATAATCAAAATGTTATTGGCGAGAATGTATTTTTACATAATGGCGATCATGAATATTGAAAAAATATTAAAAACAAATGCGCTCCAAATATAGCTAGAGTATCATATCAGTATATCTCATGATATGTACATGTATAGTAAAAATCATAATCACCATGTTTTATTAACATATCAGTACTCATATTTACAGACTCCGTATACAGGTTACTGGAAATGCTATGGGGGTAGGGGTTGGTAAATGTACCATACCTTTTTATCAACAAAGCGAGAGGGTTCAAATTGGATTTATATGAATTCTAGATGATTTTCCCATCAGATACATATCACATATGATACTTTTCATCTACTGTGCAGTCATAGAAAAAACTTTTTCAAACAAACCTTACCGTATCTCAAATTCCGTGAGAGAGGCCCCCGAAAATATTCATTAATTTTTAGTTCAAACAGACATTTCAGACTGAATTGTGTATTGGTTTTGTTCTAGACACCCATAGGCAAGTAGCAAATGTAATAAAATATACATCACTGCTTTCTATAACATGCATTACACGATTTTCTGAGATACAGCTTATTTTTTAATAAGTAGAATTTATCTTATGTACCCATTTTCAATCAAGCAGTAGTACGCTTTCTTCCGGCAACAGTCGCACACAAGAAATTGATTTTCATAATCTATGGATGCAGCCCTTTGTAAAAATGTATAACAACCTTTTGGTACTTTTCAGCTGGAAACATTGCCCCTACAGAAGGGACTACATGGCATGTAGGCCCCGATGCATGCTCAATATGCCCAGCAGAATCAACCTTTGCTGGTGCATTATTAACCGTGTTACGAGTACAACCTTGTAGTCAAGACGAGATTGATAGTTTAGATATGTCAACATATGTCACCACCTCTGTGATATCATCCTTGTCTAGTGGATTAGACATACAAGCCATCACCCTTGAACGAGTAAAAGACTTTGCCAGTTGTGACGAAGAAAGCAGACTTCTTGTTGATACTATTGTTAATGGTTTTCCTGATGACCAGGACAAACTTCCACACAGCATAACAACAATCTGGAAATTGAGAGATGACTTGTCATGTATTGATGGCGTGCCTCTTTATATGAGTTGTATAATTGCACCAAAAGCTCTTCGAGCTGAAATATTGGATTGTCTTCATTCAGCCCACCAATGCATAGCAGGTATGAAGGCAAGGGCAAGGGAATGTGTACATTGGCCTAGCATGAACTGCGACATAGGGTCAAAACGAGCACAATGTTCTACTTACAACAGAATTGCACCTTCACAACCTTCACAACCTATTATACTTACACCAGCGCCATCATATCCATTTGAATTGGTTGTTGCAGATTTCTTTTTTTGTATGGTAGCAGTTATTTAATCTATGCTGATAGATACACAGGATGGGTAGCAGTAATCTTATGCCAGAAAAGAGAATGCAATGCTTCCAACCTCATAACCTGAAACATATGCGCTTTCTTTCACGTCTATTATATGGAGTGCCTGCAGAACTAGCAGCAGATGGTGGACCTCCATTTCCATCCAATGAGTTGCAAACTTTTCTAAAGTCCTGGGGTGTTCGCCATAGACAATCTTCAGCATACTATGAGTAGTATGGATGGGTGATAATCCAACCTCGTTAATCAAATTTAATTGCTTTTTGACAGCTCAAGGTCACGCCCCTGCCCCCCTTGACCCGCCCCGCCTGGGGGCAATTAAATTTGGATTAACGAGGTTGATTATCACCAGTGACGCAGCTCGGTGTGAGGATAGGGGCTGTGCCAGGTGCACTGGGTCGCTGACCTGTCAATTAAAGTGACGGATGAGGTTGGATTTTAAAGAGCCCGCCGTTGGCGCAGCTCGGTGTGAATGGGGGGGCAGATGATGTTGGATTTTACGGAGCCGCTGATGTTGATTGGGAGGGGAGGATGAGGTTGGATTTTGTTGAGCCAAGCGTTGGCGCAGCTCGGTGTGAGGATGGGGGTGGATGAGGTTGGATTTCGTGGTGAAAGCCGGAGCGTGGTGGGGCTAGAGAATGGGGGTAGTTGTTTAGTATTGGTAAACAAACGGCCCATTTTCTTTTTTTTTCATTCAACGCACACGCCGTGAAATATATACAGACGAGTCATCTAATTTTGTAATTTTCGCGGTCTCGTTTTGACGCATGCCTCGATATAAACGGGTTCGTTTCTAGAAGGAGGCTGGAACCATCGCAGATTCAGTGGCGATCTATAATAATCTCCGATGCCTTTCATTTCGATCACCCCATGAAAAATGGGATGCTATTTACCGCAATGTCTCTGAAACGAACGCGTAGTTTTCGCTCGCGAAAGATAGCTCAAAATTGGTAAGAAATATTAAGACATCGTGCTAGGTAAGCGACCCAAAGTCACCCGTTTTAGAGGGGGCACGGATGAAACAGGCCAGTTACTCAATTTTTCGTAGGGGTCGGCCGTTAGAAGAAACGTGGGTGGGGTGGTTGTTTAGTATTAGCAAACAAACAAACGCTACTCCATTTTTCTTCTTTATTGTTCACACACACATAAATATACAGACGAGTCATCTAATTACCTACTACATTTTTTACGGTTACATTTATTGTGGAATCGGGTCGCGGCTCCAGTGCGAGCTGCGATGGTCCCTGGGTCGCGACTTTGCTGACTCGCGCGACGCCACTAGCCGAGGCTAGGGACGCGCGACGGACGACTGATCCCTTGACGATGTTGGTTCCCTTACTACTCCTACGTTGTGTTAACTGGTACCCCACGTACAGGCCACCGTCCAGCGTACTGGGCGAGTGCCTGGTGACTAACCCGGTTTCACGACAGGCCCCTACTGTGCGGAGGGGACTTCGCACCGGTGCTGACACGCCCAACGATCAGGGGCGTCCCCCTTTACTTAAGCACGGGTCCCAGGTGCGGGAGGAGGGGGGGTTCGCCACCGGCTAGCCCCCGTCAGATATGTAAAGAAGGCCTATCCCTAAAAGGATAGGTTACCAGCCCTACGTGCTATCCGACTAGCATCTACAAGGGAAACTGAGGCCCTAATGGCCAAGTCTCAGTACTATAGTGTACTGAGTCCCTAATCCTACAGTGGGCTTAAGAAGGAACAACAACAAGGTGTGTGTAACAAGGGATAATAAACCTAGTCCAGTGCAACTTACTTATAGCTACTTTATACTCTGCGAGGTTGCTGCAACCTCGCGCACTGGGAAACCTAACAAGAACTAGTTTAGTTACACTCCCCCAGTTCACACGGGAGTTAGGACTACACCGCTTTTACGGGTATAGCTACCTGTGTGGAACTACACATTAAACGAAACAAAAGTATCCAAAGTGTTCACGGCGTGGGGGCGGCACTCGGGCGCGGCCACACTCTCTCTCCACTCGCACTCCATTGTTCGGGAATTCCGCGGCTGCTTCAAGCGGTCAATTCCAGCAAGCTGGCCGCCAACGCCAGCGACACTGGTCGCAACTTGGGCCCGTCTTTCACACTTGCCACGCCCGAGCACCTGAAAAAATATAAAACAAAACTCTCCCCAACGTCCACCTGGTGTATAACTGAAAAGCAGCAGGACTGTGGACACCGTTAAAAATAGGAGGAGGGGGTAACAGGACCCCGCGACTTATTACACTAAACGGAAGGAAATTTGGAAAGAGGGCAGTACACCTAAAAGGGCCAAATTACATGGAGGGGCCACCCGACTCTGCGATGTCGGATGGTGTACCGTGTGGGGAAATCACGATTAGCCCGGCAAACAAGCATTCACAAACCACTGTAGGTCGGACTGCCCTTGGACTCAAAAGCCCAACCACAGCAAACGGGGGTGGTAACTTTGGCCCACCCGTCTGCGAGGACAACCCTTACTC